>JAAEAF010013462.1:0-121324 GCA_011037195.1 Triatoma infestans | reverse complement strand
GGCCGCGGGGACACGGGTCGGTGCTTCGGTAACGGAACGCTGTCTTCCGTGGCACCTGACTATATCGGGGTGTGATGGTCCATCCGGAGAGTAACCGGATCCAATTGAGCGCCCGTGGAGGCGGGACCACATGCCCTGACGAAATTTTATTGATTATAATGGATAGTCAATATAATTTTTTAGGGCCTAGCCCACCAATACTTCCTTCACAATCCCCCAATCCTATTCCTTTACCTAATAACCCACATCCTATTCCTCTTTCAATCCCAAACCAGAAAAATCCCGTAAATATTTCTCCTATATCCCAATTCTCCAACTCCCAAACAATACTGGAGAAAACTGGACAACGACAAGGCGTGGACCTGGATAGTACTGCTGGATTAACGGAATCTGGGTTGCAGGGGACCCTGCAACCATATAGCCCTTCTTCCCCGCCAAGGAAGAAAGCCAAGGGCGGCCACCGGAATGAAGTTGCATTTAAATTTGTAGATCTTGAAGAGGATAACTGGGGGCGATATTTTGTTGTGAAAAAGAAAGAAGGAACTTTCACAAATGAATGTTCCTTCAAACTACACAAATATATTAAGAGCATCTTAGGTAAAACTAAAAGTGTCAGAAAGCTCACTGATGGTTCACTGTGCATTGAGGCCGAGAACCGTATGCAAGCTAAGGCTATTATGAATTTGCAAAGATACATGGATGCTGAGCTAGAAACCGGTCCCCACAAACGGCTGAACACTTCACAGGGAGTGATTACCTGTCGGGACTTTTTAAACAGCTCGTTAGAAGATATAAAAGAGGGTCTGGCAGATCAAGGTGTAATAGAGGTGAGGAGAATAAAGAGGAACAGGACGGGTCCCTAGAGGACACTGCTTCTCTAGTCCTTACCTTTGATCGTCCGAAACCGCCGCAGATAGTAGATGCAGCCTTCTATAAACTGAGGGTGCGCCCGTACATTCCATCACCGATGAGGTGTTATCAATGTCAGAGGTTTGGACATACCTCTATGAGATGTAAGGCTGTAGAACCGGTGTGCACTTGTGGCAAACCTAAGCATGATGGAGAGTGCACACCACCAATAGCGCTTGCGTGAACTGTGGCGGAGATCACACTGCCAGATCTTCGGGGTGCCCTACACTAATGAAAGAGAAGGAGATACAAAAAGTAAAGACACTACAACAATTGCCCTATCATGAAGCTAGAGCAATTGTTGAAAGTAAAAGTTATATAACGAATGAAATCTCTTTTGCTGAGAAACTGAGGGCACCCACTTCAGTGGCACACCTCCCAATACCTGCCCAACTTCAAGGGCAATCAATAAAAGGCCTCTCCCCTGCCACAAGGGGAACTTCTGTAAAAGTGGGAGAAATCCCACTGCCCAATACCTCCCCAACCTTAAGGGGAGCTATTTTAAAGGTGGGAGAAATCCCACCACCCAAATCAAACACCCCTCAGGGGGTGGTACGAGTAGCCGAAAGGCTACTGACAATTACTCCCACCACAAGTGGGAGCGACATAAAGGTGGATTCAATTCCGCCTAAAGAAACGCCTTCCTCTGAAGGGGAGTGGAAGGTGGTCAGTCCACCAAAACGCTCTCCTAGGAGGAAAAATCCTAAATTAATGCTGCCTCCCTCTGGCCCAATAAGGACTAGGGGGACAACGCGAACAAATCGCGAAGGCCAAGCACCTCTTGCCTACAATGTCCGATCTCCCAAGGAGCAATGGCAGCTCACGGCGACGGACATTGAGGCCTCAGAAGCGGAGGGTGGGAATATTTCTGATCACCTTCCTAGGAGAAGAAAAAAGGGTTGGCCCAAAGGCAAACCCCGGAAATCGTGTGCCACTGAATAAGACTAAGTATCAATATCTTTATTTCAGCATCCATGTATCTGAACCATTATATACATATCATGAATCAAAACTTTCTTTATTGTAGAACTTTTGTAAATATTTTAAACGCATTAAGTATCAGCAAGATCCTGCCAGTTGTGGTCGCTTCACAATGTTACCATGTGTGAGTCCATTCTTCAATGGAATATGCGGGGCTTCATAAGCAATATGGAAGGGTTGCGTAGGATGGTGGCGGAACACCGTCCATTTGGGTTGTGCCTCCAGGAAACGAAGATTCGCCCAGGGCAACTCATTCGAATCCCTGGGTATACCACTTATAGCAAAGAGGTTCAACCTGCCCCGGGTGGGAGGGCGCATGGCGGAGTGGCCGTTTGTATAAGGGATGACATCCCCAGCAGACGGCTATCCCTGCAAACTAATCTACAAGTCGTTGCCGTGCGCCTAACTGCGCCGCTGCAGATCACTTTAGTTAGTATATATCTGCCGAATATCTTCTGGCGGAGAGGTGATCTGGAGAATCTGCTCTCGCAGTTCCCTGCCCCGGTGTTGTTGATGGGCGACTTCAACTCTCACAACACCTGGTGGGGGTTAGTTAGAACTGATGCTCGAGGCAGATCTCTTGAGGAAATTATAGATAATGCCAATATGATGCTCCTCAACAGCGGTGCAGCTACACACTAATGCATACTCAGGAGGATTTAGTGCAATCGACCTGAGTGTGGCAACACCCACCATTGCAGTTCGTTTGGAATGGAACACACTGAATGAATTATACCATAGCGACCACTTTCCAATTTTGGTATCGTGCTCCATCTCCAGGTCAGATTTCGTCATACCCTGCAGATACGACATCAAAAGAGCAAACTGGTCCGCATACGCCTCTAGAGTGGTGACACCACCCCTAACAGGGGATGCTACCATCGATAATATACATTTTTCAGAGGCACTGGTGCGGGCAGCCGGTGGTACTATTCCGATGGTAGGCGGGGGAATCACAAGACCCCCCGTCCCCTGGTGGACCCCGGAATGTAGAAAAGCCAATGCAGCAAAAAAGAAGGCTCTGAATAGGTTTAAAAGGTATCCGACGGAGGGAAATTTAATAAATTTTAAAATTCTGAGAGCCAGGGAGAGGCGTATAATTAAAGAATCAAAACAGAAAACCCTCACCTCCTATGTATCCAAGATCTCTACATCGTCGACGCTAAAGGAGGTGTGGGATAAGATAAAAACCCTCTCTGGTGGATACAGAACCCCGTCGATACCAATCCTAAAAATAAATGATGTCGTCGTCACCGAGCCGGTGGATGTGGCTGAAGCCTCCGCCAGGCACTTTGCTAAAGTGTCCAGCTTACAAGGTTACTCGGCCGAATTCCTCCGGCGAAAAGGTGACGTGGAGCAACAGCCACTCGATTTTGACACCGCCATTAATGAAGCTTACAACGAACCGCTGACCATCCATGAGCTAGAAAATGCACTCAAGAAATGTAAAGATTCTGCTCCAGGGGTGGATGGGATCCCATATGCGATGATAAGTAACTTAAATGCAGCCGGGAAGGTAGCCCTTCTCCAATTTTACAACAGCATATGGGAGACCGGCCAATACCCAGATGGTTGGCGGGAAGCAATTATTATTCCGATCCCGAAAGAAGGAAAAGACCCCAGTGATCCCTCTAGCTACAGACCTATTTCATTGACCACTTGCTTGAGTAAAGTCCTTGAATCGATAATCAATTTTAGATTAACGTACGTGCTAGAAAGTAGAGGACTTTACAGCCAGCACCAAGCGGGATTTCGCAGGTATCGTTCCACGTTAGATCAGATAAGCCAACTTGAGGTCTATGTGCAAAACGCATTTATGCGTAGAGAGCACGTGCTGGCCGTGTTCTTTGACCTCGAGAAGGCTTATGATACGACGTGGAGATATGCGATACTGCGGAAGTGTCATGAATGGGGATTAAGAGGGAATCTGCCAAGGTTCCTCCGTGGCTTTTTAGAGTCACGAAGGTTCCGAGTGCGCCTGGGGTCGGTCTTTTCGGACCCACATGTCTTTGACAACGGTATACCACAGGGATCGGTATTGAGTGTGACACTCTTCACGATGGCGGTGAATTGTCTAGCCGAAGTTGTAGGGGACCCCCTGAAAATCTCTCTGTACGTTGACGACCTTGCTATCTATTTATCAGGTAGTAACCTTAGCGAGGTCGGAGAAACCCTACAACAGGCAATAGGCAGGGTGGCTAATGAGGCTTCCAGGAATGGATTTAAATTCTCTAAAACCAAAACGGTGTGCGTACATTTTTGTAGGTTAAGACATGAACATAGTTCTCCCACTTTGTTATTAGATGGCACACCGATCCAATATAAAGAAAATATCCGTTTCCTGGGCCTCATTTTCGATACTAAACTAGCCTGGCAGGATCATATAGTTTACACTTGTAAAAAAGCAAGGAGGACCCTCGACATCTTGAAATTTCTTGGAAGTTACAAATGGGGTACGGAGCGGGAAATCTTGAAACGTATTTTTATCACACTTACCCGCTCCAAACTAGAATATGGAGCCCCAGTTTATAGTTCTGCGCGCAAGTCACGCCTGAAATTATTGGACAGAATTTATAATGAAGGAATCAGGTTATTCACCGGACCAGTCCTTTGCAAAGCCTCTATGTAGAGTCGGGGATGCTGCCTCCACAGCTTAGGAGGGAACAGCTTACTCTGACCTATACAGCCGGAATATGGGGAAAGCGGTTTCATACCTTATTCCCTTACATATTTGAGAGCCCATATATTGAAGAGTTCCGTCAGCAATGCTCGCGGACGCGACCCCTCGGGGTCAGAGCCAAGGAACTGCTAGATGCGGAGGGAATAGAATTTGGCCAAGTCTTGGGGTGGGGTTTAGCGTCTCGCCCTCCATGGTGTTTACCCTCTGCAAGCGTCCGCATGGACCTGGCAATACATAAAAAAGAGGAAACAACACCCGTCGTCTACAGACAAAAATTACTAGAACTTTTAGAATTTTATTTTGATTTCCGACCTGTCTTTACAGACGGGTCAAAGATAGACGACGGCGTAGGTAGTGCTGTTTACACGGAGGGAGTTACCCTGAGTTGGACACTCCCTCAATATGCAACCGTGTATACGGCTGAGATGTATGCTATTTGCCAGGCCATGATGCTAGCTAAAGAAAAGAATTATAATAAATCATTAATATTAACGGACTCACTAAGTGCATTAATGGCTCTCCGGGATAAATTCTCGACGGACCCTATGGTAGTGAATATCTACAATTTATTACTTCAGCTAAGCGCACGTGGGCAACGAGTGGCATTCGCCTGGGTGCCGGGCCATATTGGTGTGTCCGGCAACGAACGGGCGGACGAGGCAGCCAAACTTGCTGCCTCTACACTAGCAAATGATGCCATTCCTGTTCGTCCCACTGACATACAGATGTATGTAAAAAATGCTATTAACAGAAAATGGCAACGCCAGTGGGACAGTACAAATGAAAAGCTTAAAGATTATAAACCACGTGTGCGATGTGCTATGGTCGAGAATTACCCGCGGCATGATTCAGTAATGCTAAGGATTGGTCATACACGTGTGACACATGGGCACCTCCTTATTGGTGAAAGAAGACCGAGGTGTCCTCGATGCAGAGAAAGATTAACGGTGGAGCACGTATTGGAAGGGTGTCGGGCACTGCGTCCTCAGAGGGAGAGAGCAGGCCTACCACATGACAAGCGCGCTATTCTTCAAGAGGGTTCTCCTTACATTGGGAGGCTATTTGCTTTTTTGAAAGGAATAAATGTCTATAGAAAAATTTAAGTTAGTTATTAGGTTAAGCAAACGTGGGTGAAGGAATATCAAGTACTTCACCCACCTAGGTTAGTCGACTTAAAAGGGGAAAGGAATATCGAGTACTTTCCCCTTGTGTGAATGTTTAGTATGAATGTATTTATTAGCGTGAATGTATTCATTGGCGTGAATGTATTTATTGGCGTGAATGTATTTATTGGCGTGAATGTATTTATTAGCGTGAATGTATCTATTGGCGTGAATGTATGTATTGGCGTGAATGTATTTATTGGCGTGAATGTATTTATTAGCGTGAATGTATCTATTGGCGTGAATGTATTTATTAGCGAGAATGTTAAGAATGTATGTTAAGTTTAGGTTTTTAACAGGGGTTGAAAGAAATTTTATAAAAGTATTTCAACCCTATTAGGTTTAGATTAACATTAGGATTAGTTCACTTAAGGGTGTGCAGGAATATTTGTTAAAAGTACTGCACGCCCCCATATTTTGTACAGCAAAATAGCCTCCTTAGAATAAATATACAATCAGAAGCTACTAATATAAGTAAAATGTAGTAAGAAATAACTCAATAACCTGTTATAATGTAGTACATAGGACAAAAGATACTTTTAGTTTTGCACACTTGATAGTGAAATAAAGTTCTAGTAGAATAAGGGATGGCACGAAACAACATTCCACACTCCTCCTCGTCGACTAGATCGATGAATTAAGAGGGGGTGTGTGGGGAAATACAATATTTGACAACCTTTGGCTCCACACCACCTTGCCGAGCAAGGTTTTCTGAGTGGATGCCATCTAGGATAACATGTGCCATCCCGGCTCGTGCGGACCCGGTTTGAGAAAGAAAATTAACTGAGAAGCGCTAATGACCGCAGTTGTCGATGCGCTATAAAAAAAAAAAAAAAAAAAAATTAAAGAACAATATGCTTATAGATTTAGATTAAAGTGTAAGCATGGAAAACCGTAGCCCTAATATTCATATTACCCCAACTATACAGCAACATCATCGTCGCCACGATATTAGCAACACTTTTAGACTCATGGCCATTAAGTTTTAGACTAAATGACCATCAGACAAGTTGACTGAAAGCATCAAAGTCAATTGTTATATCCTTACTGCCATCCTCCGGATCGTCTAGCGGACCGTTTCAAAAGGTGGTTGAAATAATGCCTCCATTAGCAGCAAGTACTGTTTGAGCTACCTTGGATGGCTTATCTATAGGGTTGGATGGTTGACATTTTGTAAAAATGGGCAGCTATAAAATGGTTGGCAGTCTGATTATAATCTTATACGAACATCTCTTTAGCAACTAGCTTGAAGGCGCCGAGTTTATGTGTCTTCAGTTTCAGGTTGGTGTTAGAATGTTCTAAAAGACTGGATGAGCTTTCATGTGCTTCTAGTCTGGGTACCAGGTCATATGGGAATTTTTTGGAATGAGGAAGTGCATAGCTTTGCCACATTAGGCGCCTCTCTCCCTTTCATTGGTCCCAAGTCTGCTGTTGTCATATCTTCTGGCACATGTCTGTTAGGCTTCCAGTCATGGACCGCTTCACAGCATTCATCATCCTTACGGATGAGCACAGTTGGTTGTCGGCAGTCCAAAATGCTCATCGGAGGGAATGCTATTAGTGAGACGTTGCTGTGTCTTTCACGGAGCTCTCTCAGTCATCTTGTTGGATCCTTTACTGGCCATGGGGTTTAAGGAGATATCCCTACGTCGTTCTGTTATGAGCGAGAGCTCGGGAACGGTCCATACGGTGTGCGCGTAAAAAAAAAAAAAAAAAAAAAAAAAATCCCTACGTCGTAATGAGGCTCACGCCGGATCTATTTTTTAGAGTCTGTGAGACAGAGGAGGAATCACCCATCCATCTTATGACAGATTGCCTGGGTTGTGAGGAAATTAGGTTCAGCACATTTGGTCTAAGAAGATATCTGTGGAACAGCTTAGGCTATTTTCCTTAAGGTTATTGTCCGATTTGTTCGGAATGCGGTGAATCTTAAATTGATTAGACCCGGGTCTGGATATTTTTCTAGAGCTGTTTCTTGTTGTTTTTCTTGGGATAGATATATAGGCCCAGTGGGGCTTTGGATAGCGTAGAGTTTGGTCCCTCCCCACAGACAAATAATAATAATAATAGTAATAGGCATCTAGTTAGTTCTCGTATTTGGAACTGTAATTTAAGGAAACATCTTGAAATTCAAAATTAAATTTATATATATATTTATATATGTTTGAGTGTGCCGGTCTAATGAGGACAAGGTTCCATAAGTTGGGAGTAAGCAACCCTGAAGCCATGAGTTTCTGGATGGAGCCACTTTCAGCTTAGTTAAGCTTGCTTAGAAGGGTGAAATCGGAGGACGCGCTATAACCATTGAGGACTTAGAATAGACCTCCTAGAGTACATCGCGCTGGTTTGAGGTCTAGCCACCTCTTTTTCAATTACATCTAATCTAAAGTTATTACTCAATTTGTTCTGACTGCTATAAAACAAGATCCAGGTATGGATTTTTCTTCTAGATACGGTTATTATTTTTCTTTTGGAAGCTACCTATGCATTTGTAGCGTAGGGTTTGATCTCTTCCCTTAGACGAGTAATAATAATTCTCTTAAAGGTGTAAGAGAAAATAAAAAGCACTATTAAACATACTTTCTCTTCTGACAGTATGAGAAAGTAAAAATAATGTAAAGAACTTTTACAGTACCAAAAAAAAAAATATATATAAAACGGATAAAACTTTACATCATAAAAAATTTATTTGAAAATTACCCAAGCGTACTAATAAGAGTGCACTATAAAAAATAATAGATTAACAAGGAAATTTTGATGTTGGAAACAGTGTGCCGGTTGTAGCAAAGTACACAAACTACACTGCAACACAACCCAACTAATTAGCTAATTAACATTAGGTAGAATTGTTAGAAGAGGGAAGGATAATGTTGTTAATGAGGGCGATACAGTGTCATCATGGGTGCCAATGACAATTTTGTATACTTAAAAGTACTTCACATAAAACGCAACCGTCTGAGAAACAACCAACCTGCACTCACTTGCCAAATTGCATTAGCAAACTAACTGGGCTCTAGCTAGTAAAGCGAGTTAGTTTACATGAAAATATAAATAAATTTATAAGTAAGTATATTTTTATTTATCTTCTAAATAAAATTGTCTGTCTATCTACATCCCATTTTTCTGGGAAATGTGTGAGTAAAGAAAAATGAAATTAGCTTTCAGTATATTGTAATGATAATTAATTAATCATATTAATTAAATAAGTGCTGGGGAATGTACTTTTTAAAAATACAAATTTTCAGAAAATTTATCGATAAGCAGCCAGCGAAACTCCCGTAAGTCACGCTTTAAGAGATTAGGTCTCAGAAACTTTCGAGGGAACAAGATCTCTATGGATGAGCGTTGGCTCTTTCCGTTTAAGGTTATTATCCGATTTGTTTGGACTGCTGTGTAAATTAGGTTCGGTCTGAATTTTTGTTCTAAGCCAGTCTTATTGTTATTTTACTTCCGAGTAGGTATCAAGTGTAGTGGAATCAGATGTCTTGAAGAGGGTTATGATGCGATGAATGGTTGGGAGTTAGTTAGAGATTTTTAGATAGTTGTTACTCGAAATATGAACTACTAATTTACGAAAATAGATATATATTTTAACAATAATTTAAACGTTTGAAAAGATAAACTACAATTAATTTAAAATGATTTAAATGGTAACTAGAATGCACAACTATGATGAATAAATATATGTTTAAAACCTTAGATAGGGACGCGCTCGCAATGTATGAACTGATGTCGTACATCACTGGTAGAATCCTGATGAAACTCTGATAAAATACTGAAGAATACTCATCCCCTCTTCCTGTGGAGAGACCTTTATATTGGCATCATTCACACATTGACAAGTGTGTAATTACGGGTCACACTAAAATATCTCTTGTCGTGTGTTGACCCTAGGTCTTGAATAGGTCGGTGACCAGAGCAGCAACAGGTGATGGCGGTTATCAAAAGACTGTAGCCAGGTGGTCTTTTGAGTGTTTGTTGACCCTTGTATATCGGCCAGGTGGTTTCTGTGTACTGACCGTGTAATGACCTTTTTGAAAGGGTTCTTGTTGAAAGCGGTGTGTCTTTGGCGCACTGGCCGCGGCTCTTGACTTGAATAGAAGCGACTGGCTGGCACCACTAGTTATAATTTTTTAATTTAAAAATTATCTCTTTTCCATCTTGTTATCACTTCTTCTTGTTATCACATTACGCAAGTTTATAAGGGCTGTGGATACATATTTGTTTTATTTATTTATTTTTTTATTAAGCCTTAACGTATTAAAAAAATACAATATGCACGTCAACAAATTCAAGCTGTGATGTACAAAGAAACTGAGTTAACTTTAAATAAACTTTGTTCTTTATAATTAATGTAATGTACATATTACCAGGGATACTTAGTCTGTACAAAATTCTGTAACCTTCCACTTGTGTTCTAAATATTCAGTAATACTGTAGAAAGTTTTCTCTATCAGAAATCTTCTTACTACTTTTCTGAACTGTTTTTCTTCAATTTCTTTAATTTCATGCGGCAACTTATTATATATTTTCCGAGACATTATAGTTGGAGATAAATCAGACTTTTTTCAGTCTTTTAGCTGGAATGTGTAAGTTGTTTTTACTTCTTATGCCATATTGATGGAAATCATTTCTGAACACATTATTAGTATTATCTTTTATAGCCAATAAATTAGTGATAATAAACAAAAAGATGGCAAAGTTAGAAGAGAATGCTCTTTAAACAATGCTTTACAGCTATCTCTATTATTTTGTCTAAACATGGTTCTTATTGCTTTTTTTTTTTTTTGTAGATTAAAGACTAAATTACTATCAGAAGCTGCTCCCCATAGCAGTATACCATAACTCATTTTACAATAAAACAACCCATAATAGGCAGTTTTCAAAACCTCTACTGATACTTCATCTCTCAGCTTTCTGAGCATGCTAATTTACCGCACGAATTCTGCAAGTGATGCTTCCATGTTAAACCCAAATCCAGCGTTATTCCCAGGAACTTCACTGGTAAGTCCTTATCTTTCATTGTTAAATTAAATACTTTTTTTATAACTTTTTTCTTCATTTAATATGAGCTCATTTGCGCTTAACCATTCCTTCAAATTGCACAGATCTACAGTGGATTTTGTCTCGACTTCTAGGGCTTACTCCCTCACTAAATCAATAATAATAGCAATAATACTTTTTAAAGCAATATTGAAGAAAATCGGGTAGACTTAAAGTGCGTAGTTTTCAGTTTTCTGCTATTTTCTCTTCAAATATTAATTTCACATATTAAGAGCTACAACAATTTTATTTGCAACATTCTCCGGGAAAAATTCATTTAAGGATTACTTTTGGCGGAGAGGTTGGGTTATAATTTCTTCTAAAGTGCTGTTTTAGTTCAACAATGTACTATACAATTCTGTCAACTAAATAATATCAATTAGAAATATTTAAGTTGCCAAAATTCCCAGTTTGAAGAAAATCGATTGACCGGAAGTGCGACATTACTGAATCGGTTTTTGAATGTTTTTTGTGTGATATTCTTCATAAAAATGCCGTCGGATTTTAAATACAATTGAGAATTCTCTGTAAATTCTCATTATTTATAATGTTACTTTTATTTGAATTTGTTGTTGTTTTTTTGTTTGTTTCTTCATGGACTGAAGTTTACAAGTGGAATTCTAACTAAAGAAATGAAAGTGTGAAGAAAATTTGCCATCCCGCAGTTGGAGAAAGTCGTGTGAGATTTTGATTGAATAGCTAAAGCTCTTGCGTAGAGTTCCATCTTTATAGTACTCTTTCAATACTTCGTGGACTGTGCTACTAATAAAATTATAGACAATAGATACGAGGGTGGTTTGAAAAGTTCTCGGAATCACCGCTAGATGTCAGTGCTAGAGCAACGAGGTTCCCGCGCAATAATCACACATCCTTTGTGAGTGAACACGTGGATCGTCAGTGCTTTTGCTGCAGGAGAGTAGTAGTGACGACCCTTTGTTGTTGATCCCGCGTAGTGATTTGTGACAATGGAAAAAACTGAGATTCGAGCAGTGATTAAGTACTTTGTAAAGAAAGGTATGAAAGCAAAGGAAATTCATGCCGACTTTCAGAACACACTGGGGGACTCTGCTCCTTCATATTCAACTGTTGCCAAGTGGACCAGCGAGTTTAAATTTGGTCGGGAGAGCTTAGATGATGATCCGCGTAGTGGACGGCCAAAAAGTGCTACGACCCCAGAATTTATCGCAAAAGTGCATAAAATGGTCATGGAGGATCGTCGACTGAAAGTGCGAGAGATTGCTGAAGCTATAGGGATGTCATCTGAACGGGTATATCACATTTTAACCGAAGAATTAGGAATGAAAAAATTATCGGCAAGATGGGTGCCGCGGCTCTTGACATTGGACCATAAACGCACCAGATTGGAAATGTCCGAACAAAGTCTGGCCCGTTTTCAGCGCAACCAACAAGATTTTTTGCGCCGGTTTGTGACTACAGATGAAACTTGGGTCCACTACTATTCCCCAGAGACAAAACAGCAGTCAAAGCAGTGGAAACATGCTGAGTCACCACCACCAAAGAAAGCAAAGGCAGTACGTTTGGCCGGAAAGGTCATGGCCTCGGTATTCTGGGATGCAAAAGGCATTCTGCTGATAGATTATCCTCCTACTTGCTAAACAATTACGGGGCAATACTATGCAAACCTCCTAGACCAACTACAGGAAAAGATACGCGAAAAAAGGCCTGGTTTGGCTAGGAAGAAAGTCATCTTTCATCAGGACAACGCCCGCCCGCACACAAGTGTTATTGCCATGGCAAAACTTCATGAACTGAGATACGAATTGTTGCCACATCCACCTTATTCACCTGATTTGGTACCATCAGACTTTCATCTCTTCCCCAAGCTGAAAATTTTCCTCGGTGGACGGAGATTTCCTACAACGGAAGAACTGACAGCCGAATTGGAGAGATACTTTGCAGGCCTGGAGGAATCTCATTTTCGAGATGGGATAAAGGCATCCCAAATGCATTAATCTCAGGGAGACTATGTTGAAAAATAAAAGCAGTTCCACCGAGGTGAGACACTTCTTTTGTAGTACGTTCCGAGAACTTTTCAAACCACCCTCTTATAATGAATAGCTAAAAACACCAGGTCTAAGCAAAGTTTTTTTAAAATTATGAATTCCTTAAATAATTTTTTTTTAGGAGTTTATCATGAATTCTATTTTGTCCCCACTAGTATCAACGGCCAAATACAAAATTGCGGACAAAATAGATCTTGCATTTTCATCTCTTTTGCCTTCTTTTTCAACAATAAAAAATGAAAATAACTGAGTTTTTTCCTTTATAGCTCACATTAATTTATTTACAGTAAATAATATGTTAGAAATAACTTTATTTTTTCCATTTTTTTTTTTTTTATAAAAAAATTTTATTGTACAATTTGATAATTTATAAAATACCTACGAAGTGAATATTAGTAAAAATATTCTAGACTGATTTTTTTTTCAATGAAATAATTAGCTATAAATAATTAGCCAATCACGGTGTAGAAGTAAAAAGTGTCAAATATGGGCGTGGTCAATATTATAATTGTAAATTTCTGATTTGCCTAACTTACACCCACAGTATACACACCTTCTGTGTTACACTGTGATTCGTTAATTATTTATAGTTAATTATTTCTATCGAAAAAAATAAACTAGCTTAGATTTTTTTTTTTTTATTCATATTCCCATCGTAGGTATTTTATAAATTATCAAATTGTACCATAAAAATTTTTAAAAAAAAAAAAAATCTGGTGTGAAACACTCACACAACTTTCTCTTACTCCAGTTCTCAAAATTATAATTGACAAACTTCATAGTTTGTGTACCAAATTTGAATGAAATTCGTCGAAAACTGAAAAAACTGTTCAGTAAAAGCGCCCTTCCGGTTTACTAATTTTCTTGAAACTAGGAATTTCAGCCATCTTATTTATTTCTAATTAATTATGTTTAAAACCCCACCCCTCCCCTAAAAGTGCCCTTAAAAGAATTTTCCCAAAGAAATGTTTTAAATAAAAGATGTAGATCTTTGCATGTTTAATTTATATATAAAGTTTCAAAAAAATCGTCGAAGCCATTTTTGAGAAAATTGCGAAAAAGAGAATAAATCATTTAATAAAGTGGTAAAGTAAACGCACTTTCGGTTATCCAATATTTTTCAAACTCGGAATTTCAACAACATATTTAATTCTAATTAACATTATTTAGATGACAGAACTGTCTAATAAACTGAAATAGCACTTTACATGGAAACCTAACTCCACCCCTCCCCCAAAAGTGCCCTTCATTGCATTTTCCCGGAGAAATGTTTCAAATAAAAGTTGTAGCTCTTTGAATATGTGGTTGATATTTCAAGTTTAAAGAAAATCGTCGGAGCCATTTTTGAGAAAATCGCAAAAAAGTAAAAAATCCAACTAGTAAAGTGGTACTTCCGGTTGAGGAATTTTGACAGATAACGTAGTGTCAGATCCCATGGTGATACCTAAACGGAATATCAAGTTTCAACTTTCTACGGTTTTTCGTTTTTGAGCTATGCTGTTCACATACATACATACACACACACACACGGACACACACACACACACACACAACCATTTGCTAAAAAACCACTTTTTTGGACTCAGGGGACCTCAAAACGGATATTTCCGGTGAAAACTCGATATCGAAAATTTGACACGATTACAATACTTCCTCTTACTTAGGAGTAAGAGAAAGTAAAAATGCAAAAAATCAAGTTATTTCTAAAAATAATATTTATAAAATTCAGCATATTCATTCCATTGTTCAAAAAAGAAAAAAAAGAAAAGAAATTAGGCAGAAATGCAAGTAAGTTTGCCATTTTGTATTTGGCCGTTTATACTAGTGGAACAAAATAAAATTGATGTTGAACACACACAAAAATTTCTCCTTTTAAATTTATAATATTCAGTTGAAAAACTTTGGTTAGAACTGGAGGTTTTTTTAAGCTAATATTGTCCTTAATTTTATGTAGATGGACATAGTCAACAAAGTATTGAAAGAATCCTATAAAGATGTTGTTCTAGGTATGAACTAATTCAATCAAAGTCTAGTTTCTTGCAACAACGTAAAAAAAAAACGGAATCGAACTTAAATTCAAGTGCAATTAAACAAATAAATGATAATAAGAAGAAGCGTTATATATTAGAGTTTGGAAATCTAGAGACTATGTAACCTATGTAAATTGGAGTAAGAGAAAGTTGTGTGAGTGTTTCACACCAGATTTTTTTTTTTTTTTTTTTTTTTTTTTGTTCTAAACAGAGCTTCAGAACAAGTAGGATTCAATGGATGTCTGGTTAAGATTCTATACCAGTGATGGCGAACCTATGACACGCGTGTCAGTGCTGACACGCGAGCTCATTTTTGGTGACACGCATCTTCAAAGATAAAAAATTTCATAATTCAAAAAATCTTTTTTTTCCTGATAATGTAGCTCATTAAGTTAGCAACTCTCTCTGTTTACTACATATTTTGTATTTAGTTTGTTTCATGGAAATTATAAATACCGATTAACATTTTTTTTTATTTTATCTCTGAAAAAGACAATAAATTTGTCGAAACGTTAAAAAAAAGTGAAAAGATTTAAAAAAAAAGTGTACATTTTATTGACCGCTCCTCGAGATCTCCTTTAGTTGTTTTGCTAACAATTTTTTCATCCACATATTTTTGTGAGACATTGTTCTCAGCATTAAATAATATTAAGACAAACAAACGGAATCGGTTAACAGATGAAGTCAGTGGCACTTGCGTGGCCTTGAAATGTACCAAGTATAAACCCGAAATAGAAGATTTAGCAGACAAACTTCAGCACCAAAAAAGTCATCAGAGACATTTTCCGCGGTAGCCTGCTTCATTTTGTAGTCATCGACCGGTTTCGGGCGTTCGCCCATCTTCAGGTGCGTTTTTCAGACAGTGTGACAACACCGACATGCACAGAGCAAACTTAGTTTTCACACTCAAGTTTGCTCTGTACAAGTCTGTGTTGTCGCACTGTCTGAAAAACGCATCCTGAAGATGGGCGAACGCCCGAAACCGGTCGATGACCACAAAATGAAGCAGGCTACCACGGAAAATGTCTCTGATGCTTTCCAGCTCTGCGGAACCAACCACCACACCAAAAAAGTCACTAATTTTTCATATATATTTATTTTCTAATTGTATAAATTTATATTGTTTTTCTGTTTTTGTTCAATTATATTTTATATATATATTACTTGATTTTGTATGTTAAGTGTCAATGAAATATGTAAGACAAGTCTCTAAATGTTAACTATTGGTTCATAATTTTGGCTTTTGTATTTTAAATGGCATTAAACAAATAATTTACTTGATGAGTGACACGCCACGAGAATTATGTTTCTATTTTTCAAAATTTTGACACACCGAGCTCAAAAGGTTCGCCATTACTATTCTATACTGAAAATTTGACACAAAAGCATTCATTTATCAATAACAATAATTCATTCATACCATTAGGAGAGGACATTAGAAATGTATAATAGAGGATTGTTGTGTAACCGGGAATGATTTCTATATTAAACTACAATTACCAATACCAACTTCTCTATTTGTTAATTAGATATTCATAACTAAATGCATTGGGAATATAGATGATTTGGTTTTGAAAATCTAAATTTTAAATGTATCCAATTTAATTATATCGACGTTAGAGCGAACATTGTGTCTCATTTGATTATTATTTTAATTGATTGAATGAATGGATTTCAACGGTGAAACAATTGTGAACGGAGTGGGGGCGAGTGAGGTAGTGGGGGGGAAAGCAGTTTGATTTTATTTGAAGAAGTAAAATAGTGACGCGGTACAAAGTTTATATTGGCTGTAAAATTCAGACCAATCCATTATCTAATTGGCTATGAGGTTTTCTCTCCAGACTGGGACTGCTTCTTCTTCAGTATCCATTATCATATTAAGTGGGATGTCTCTACTTTCACTGACTCCCAGCAACCTCAACCCATCACATCTCTTTGTATTAGTTCCCCAGCCCATCACAGCCAAACTCCAATACTACCTATCGTACAACGCTATAGATTTCAATTGACAATAATGTTACTTTCATTTTAATTTGTTTTTTACTTTTCTTCTTTCGTTGAAGGACTGAAGTTTACAAATTAATTTTAATTGAATCCACTATCAATTCAGTTTATCATTTTTTTTTAATAGTGAATTTAATTTGTTTACGTAATTGATATGACAGAATTTTTTATATATTTTTTTTATTTTTCTATTTTTAATGGAGGCTGCAAAGTGATGAAAACCTAAGGTATTAAACACTTTTATGCTATCTCCAAACGGACCCTATTGAGTGCTTCCCGGCTTTTAAACAACGTTTCTTATTACTAACAACACTGCCCGCCCATCACCCGTGAGCACTATAGTGTACAAAGAGAAAAATCTAAGGATCGGTTTGCATAGAATCGAACCTGAATAATAATAATAATTATTAAGATAATTAATAATTATTATTGAAGAATATGTGAATAGGTTTGCAATGCTGAATAACATCCGGTTTCGGCTTTTCATCTATCGTCAGAGCAAATTTATTAAGTTCGTGTAGAAAGTTTGAGATTTCAACGCAATGTTTCTGTTACACACGGTTCACTTATTGGCTTGTTGAAAAAGAGATATTGGCTTATTGTATGTGCGAGATAAAGTTATGTTACTATGTGTGTGTGTGTGTGTGTGTGTGTTTTTAATGACAAAATGGAATTATTATAAATTATGATTAGACATTAGAAAATAGTGTATAATAAATATCATGTTTTGAAGGAGACTTTATCACTAAATTTTACTACAGATATTAAGTATGCTCCGTGTTTTATCAAGTCATTTTTTTATTAGCGGGGGAGGCTGCATCCTATCCTGGACACCCCAATTACATTAGAGGAAGTAAAATTCTCTCTTGTTAAAATTAAGGGTGGTAAAGCCCATGGGCCTGATTTGTATTTCAAACGAATTTTTTAAAAGTTTCCCAGAAAATTGGCAACTGTATTTAATCTCTCTCTTTAATAAAATCTTAGATAGAGAACAAGTACCCGTTGACTGGTGCAAATCGATCATAATAATGATTTACAAAAAAAAGGAAATAAAAGTATCCCTGATAATTATCGACCAACTCAATTTTAAAGATATTCACTCAAATAATTCTAGAACGTCTGATATTATGGGATGATGAAGTAAGTGTGCTGCCGGAATCACAATGTGGCTTTAGAAAACGACGGTCATGCCTTGATAATTTATATATTTTGAAGAGTATTTCTCAATTTAAGTTAGAATATAAGCGCAGTGACTTTTTTGTAATCTTCGTGGACTATAAAAAAGCTTTTGATAGTGTGAATCATAACCTCTTATGGTATAAATTAAATCAGTCAGGCATTAGCGCGAAGTTAATTAGAATTATAAAAAATATATATGAAAATGCACAAATCAGAGTGAAATCCGGGAGGGGCTTTAACCGAAGAAATAAAACTAAGTAAAGGCATTCTTCAAGGGGTAAGTCCTTTCTGGATACCTGTTTAGCTTATTTATCAGCAACGTTGAAGATTTTTTCCGAGCAAATGGGGTATCACTATTCCGCTGACTTCCAACTGTGACATACTCTTATCTTTATATGCTGATGATAAGGTGATTTTTGCAGACTCCTCTTCTGATGTAAGCATAAAACTGAACTTGCTAGCCAAATATGCCAGAGATAACCTATTAGAAGTTAACTGTAACAAAACAAAAGTTCTTCATATTCATAGAGGTCGCGAAAAAACCATAAAGAATTTCTATTATTCGGGTGAAGAAATAGAAGTAGTATCATCTTATAAATATTTAGGAGTAAAATTCTCTAGCTCTGGGCTTTTCTACTTAGCCTCAAAATTTGCCGAAGCCAAAGCAATCTCAGCAATTGATGTTGTTCTAGATACTTGCAAATGAGAGCCAAAGTAAGATCACTGGAAAGTAGGACGAGATTAAATGATGCCATTTCAGTAAGTACACTCTATTATGGAGTAGAAACGTGGGGGCTACGATATTTAGACATTATTGAAAAAAACACGCATTCATTTCTATAAACGACTGTTTAATTTGAATAGAAACACCCCCTCATGCTTGATCAGGGCAGAGTTCCATCTGGTGGCAAAATACTTGAGTTATTATTGAATTGGGTAATTAAAATATTTAATATGAATGACAATAGAATAACAAAAATCTGCTATCTTAGGCTAAAAGAATTACATTCAGTTGGCACCACTTTAAAATACAACTCGTTTTCTCAACTCTCTGACCTCTTGCAAAAAATTAATTACAGTCATATCATAGCAGAAAATGACCCATTTAAATTAAAAAAAGAAATTCCACTAATTCTTAGTAAGTATAAAGAGTATTTAAAATTAAGGGTATGCAATTATTGCATGAAGGAAAATACGATTCAATCTTATGTTAAAATATATGAAGCTAATATTACTGTCAGTCCGGAACACTCTTACCTAAACCTTAACAAAAACTATCCAGAGGTTACCAAATCAAAATAACTTACAAAAATTCTGTCTATTTAATTAACCCCCGTGAAATCTGCTCCATTTGTAATCTAAATATTTTAGAAGATTTGTAACATTTAATTGTTGTCTGCTCAATATATTCTCCTATTCGTAACCATTACATCCCTTCTGTTACCTCCATAACGCCAGATCAGTTTCCCACTATACTTTCCTCAAACAGTGACTCCCAAATAAGGATTCTCTACTACTACATTACTAATTGCCTTAAAGTTAGAGCTTTTATTATAAATGAATAAATATATAATCAATAGAAACTTCATTACTATCTCTATCATTAAGTCACTCTGTTATTATTGAACTTTATATTTAAATTAGAATATATTCTTTCAGAATTGTTAGTAACGTATAATTATTAATATTTACTGTTAAACTTATAACTGCGAAGTACGCTGACTTCTCCTTTCACCTTCTCATGCAAGTTGCTTTTTATTTTTTATTTTCATTTTGATACACATTTTTATAATTATATTACACCTTTTATAATGCTTCTCATCATTTTCTATCTTACTTATTATCATCATTTACATATATTGTTAGAAATTAGTAATTTTTCGTTCATTTTTGTATTTTCCTTTACTCTTCTAAGTTGTAACTTTAGTTTATTTTAAATTTTAGGGTTGTGCTATTAGCTATTAACTTTTAGTTATTTATAATAGAATTGATGCTATTCTACCTTCACTGTCTCTTTATTTGTAGTTATTAATTTAAGATCTTATGTAAATATGCTGAAATGTAGCTTGACTCTTTTGTATGGGGATTTCCCCAAAAGCAAATAAATATATATACTATACTATTAGCGGGGGAGGCGATAAGAAATTTCAAGAGTACATTATAGTAATAAGAATAGATAAAGTTTGAAGAAAGGCAATGCTAAGTTTAAGGATGGTCAAAAGCTTGTAAAAATAATAAATAAATATGAAATCCAAACAAGGTTAATACAACGAAATATGTAGGTAAATTGATATGTAAGAAGGTTGGCAGCAAACGTTAAATTGGAGATGACATTAAAATAAATAATAGAGAAAATCAAATGTATTCGTTTTTATTTATCAAGCTTATTTTTAAATGATATTAATTTATGTTTAAATTACATTAAGAATATGTTGAAAGACATGTTGTGGTGGTATTTTTTTAATCCTAAACCGGTCAGGAATAAAAGAAATATGCATACTATGACGGATAAAATACCAAATAATCATGTTTATCGTGAATCAATATTAATGCAAAGATAATACAAGCAAACAATGTAATCAGGTCCGTATGTCTAGTATAATTAAAAAATTATCCGTCGAATACAATAAAGAATAAGAATAACCCAAAACACTAGATAATGAAAATAGTGAGCTAAAAATTATAAAATAAATCAAAATGTCAAATTATTCTAGAAATGGAAAAATATTCTTTAAATTAAACATGAAGAAAATAAATTAAAAAATATATATAACACAAACATACTAATAACCTGATGACTTAAAACATTTAATCATTATATTTGAATTCACTGATTAAGGATTTTATATAAGACAAAGCATTAGTAGAGAATAAATGATTACCAATTGAACTCATTGATAATAGTGTCCATACAGCCAGTTCCTGATTCAAAATATCTTAGGCGGTACGGAGATAAAAATAGAGTATTCGCAAAGGAAATCATAAATACCCTCTTAGTTACTTAAATTGCAAAGTGAACAGCGTTAATTACTCTAGAGCAGTGGTTCCCAAAGTGGTCCCTACGGACCCCCAGGGGTCCCCGGTATCATTCAGGGGGTCCGTGGAAAATTAAAATTGATTTGGGGGTCCCTGAACAACGTCATGGTGTCCGCGCAAGGTTTAATATAAAATAATAAAATTGTGATCCATTTTTATTATTATTGAAATTAGCAGTATTGTACAACTCGGTAGGAAGATACCGAGGCTTTCTGGCATACTTAAAACAAGCTGTACCGAATGTATTTTCAGTACATTGTGTCATTCATCGACATCATTTAGTCGCAAAAAATCTTAGTGAACGTTTGCATGGATCACTAGATTATGTCATTAGAGCAGTTAATAAAATCAAAAGGAATGCCTTCAATGAGAGATTATTTGCTCAACTTTGTTTGGAAAATGACGAAGACTATAATCGTTTACTACTTCACACAGAAGTACGTTGGTTATCTAAAAGTGCATGTTTGAATAGATTTTATGTGCTCTTTGATTCAGTGTTGGAATTCCTGGAAAGCAAAGACCATGATTTGCGACACAATTTAATTAACTCAAAAAGTGACATAGCCTATATGACTGATTTATTTGCCAAATTTAACGAAACTAATTTGAAACTACAAGGTGACTAATTAAATTTAATCAAACTAAAAGCGTAATATCTGCGTTTGTTGCAAAACTTTTTCTATACAAACAAAACTTGGGAAGAGGAGAATATTCTCAGTTTCCAAATCTTTCGAAATTGCAAAATAGAGATGAAGATTTGCTTGCTTACTGTCAACACTTAACGGCTCTTCATGCAGACCTGAACCAAAGATTTGTGGATATTCTTCACATCGATATTCCCGACTGGGTGTTGAACCCTTTTGCGCGTGGACAAACTCAGATCCCAAACACAGATGAATCCATACTAATACAGGAGCAGCTTATTGAAATATCCACAAATGAAGAACTTAAACCAATGTTTGAACAAGGATACCACAAATTCTATATACAAAAACAGATCCCAATTTTATATCCTGCATTATGGGTTATTGTACAGAAGTTGTTGACTGCTTCCCCGTCTTCCTATTTGGTAGAACGTAGATTCAGTGCTGTTATGAACCTCATCACAAAAAAAAGAAACCGACTAGAAATTAGTGCTCGCGGGGATTTGCGGTTGCTACTCACAAACATTGAGCCGGACATAAATACTCTCATAACATCTCATCACGTTCATCCAAGTCATTAATTTTTTTTTTATTTTAAACAATAGTTACAATTTCAATAAATACTTCTGCAACAAAATGTTTTTTTAAATTTGTAATTTTTATACTATGCATTTATGTAGCTTTTTCACTTCAGGGAGGGAGGGGGGTCCGTGGGCAAGTTTTGACTATATAAAATGGTCTATGGGTCAAAAAAGTTTGGGAACCACTGCTCTAGAGACTCTCCACATAGTTCCTCTTTCCCATAAGTGTCAGCTATTCATATCTATATTCATAATGCAAAGCGATTGTCTGCTACGCTGCGTAGATTTGAGGATTTCAGCGGTATGAGGCACTGGAAAAGTTATTGATTTTTTTTCATCAAGAAGTTGTTTTCTCTTCCATCAATTATCCCTAACTAAATGCTATATCTTGATTGGGGGTGTCGATTTGCTTGAAGTTTTCACTTCAAGTGTACACTTCAGATATTGTCTGAAAGTACTGAAGTTTCTTAAAACACAGGCTCCCCAGGATATTTTGCCTTTGGAGGTCATTAAGCGCAGAAGTTTCTAGTTCGTGCAATAGGGTGTTTTTTGGCGCAGAAATATAATTCCGAATTGGCATTCTCTGCTAATAATTTTATGTTATTTTTCGGTTCTATTAGAGAATATCAGACTAGACTAGCGTATAGAGATGAGTCTGCGATGCTTGCATGACAATCTTCACGATTTCTATTTTATAAGGAATTAGACCTGAGTGTAAGGATTTTTTTTAATTTGATGCGGACTGTCCTTCTAAGCACTTTTTGTCGCTGAACGATTTGCGATGGTTATTTAAAATGAGAGGGGAATTATTATTTTTGAATTTTACACCCTGGGCTGAGCGAGGGATAGAACTCTGCTCACTATCTCCAAAGGGGACATTCATGCACTTACTTGCAGAATGTCCTATATTAGGGGAGGATCGCTTGCTCCATCTAGGCGTGAGTTCTCTTTCACTACAGTCTCTTAGATGCTTACTGAATTCATTAAATTGTAAAGGAATAATTACATACGTACGCTCTGGATGGTTCTATAGATATTAGTTGGTACAATAGTTCAATTTTTGGACACATTAATTGCAACAAAAAGAGTAATATTGCAGTCTCTTATCTTCATAATGTTTAATATTATATCTTGTTCTGCTTCCCCTTCATGTGTAATTATAACATTGTTCCCATTCACTGTTCTGTTAATTTTGTATTGAAATTGAATATTTTTTTCATTAATTGCATTATAGTATTATTATTAATCTCTTTTACCTTATTTTAATTTTTCTTGTATTCATTCATTATGTTTACTTTTGAAACTGAAAATTGATCACATCAATCAAGCAGTGAGAAGTGTTGGTAGAGAAGATGGTAAGAGGTATTTTCTTTTTTTTTACTTTCTCTTACTCCTAGTAAGAGGAAGTATTGTAATCGTGTCAAATTTTCGATATCGAGTTTTCACCGGAAATATCCGTTTTGAGGTCCCCTGAGTCCAAAAAAGTGGTTTTTAGCAAAATGGTCTGTGTGTGTGTGTGTGTGCTGTGTGTGTATGTGAACAGCATAGCTCAAAAACGAAAACCGTAGAAAACTGAAACTTAATATTCCGTTTAGGTATCACCATGCGATCTGACTGTGCGTTATCTGTCAAAATTCCTCAACCGGAAGTACCACTTTACTAGTTGCTTTTTTTACTTTTTTGCGTTTTTCTCAAAAATGGCTCCAAGGATTTTCTTTAAACTTGATACATCAACTACATATACAAGGAGCTACAACTTTTATTTGAAACATTTCTCTGGGAAAATTGATTTAAGGGCCCTTCTGGGGGAGGGGTGGGGTTAGGTTACCCTCTAAAGTGCTATTTCGGTTATTACACAATTCGGTCATTTAAATAATGTTAATTGAATTAAATATGTTGTTGAAATTCCGAGTTTGAGAAAATCGGAAAACCGGAAGTGCTTTTGTTTTAACACTTTACTAAATATGTTTTTTTCACTTTTTCGCGATTTTCTCAAAAATGGCCCGACGATTTTCTTGAAACTTCACATATAAACTAAACATTCAAAGATCTACAACTTTTATATAAAACATTTCTCTGGGAAAATTCATTTAAGGGCACTTTTAGGAGAGGGTAGGGTTATGCTTCCTCTAAAGTGTATCATACTTGATTATACAATTCTATCATCCAAAGAAAATTAATTAGAAATAAATAGATGGCCAAAATTCCGAGTTTCAGAAAATTATAAACCGGAAGTGCGCTTTTACTGAACGGTTTTTTCAGTTTTCGACGTATTTGAATTAATTTGGTACACAAACTATAAAATTTGTCAATTATACTTTTGATAACTGGAGTAAGAGAAAGTTGTGTGAGTGTTTCACACCAGATTTTTTTAATGAATAATTCTGTGAACATGGCATACAATGTATTATCTAAGAGAGGGGGATTGGGTGAGAGAATGAGAGAGAAATAGAGTTTTAAATGTATTACACAGATTACATGATGTAAACTCTATTTAACAACATCCACCTATATTATGGTTTACACATATAATATGAATGTTAACATTTTGATACTATATAAGTACATATAGTTTAATATTTTACAAAGTTTAATATAATCCTTCCTTTACGAATATAGAAGTTTACAAAGATATTATACCTTTACAAGTTAACAATTATAGTAATGGAGATGGTGGTGTTGACCTGTTGCATTACTTGTAATGATCCGGCAAATCTTCCCCCTTTATGGATTCGGGACGAGTAGTTTTACCTTTGAAGTCAGATCCTAAATGCAGATTATGGTCATTAAGGCAAAATGGTGAACCTTACTACCAGCTTTATCGCTTTAATACTCTTTACCTTGTAACAGTCTCGTCGCGCTCGTATGCAAATACAAAATTTAATCTTCAAGACTGTTTAGCTAATTTCTATTGGACAAATTTATGCTATATTCGATATAATTATCTACTTGTTGAAGGCTGGTTATTATTATTATTATTATTATTATTATTTATTATAGCAATGAATAGTTCTGTGATTTTGTGGTTACTAGATTGTTATAAAAGTTTTTTTATCCATGAAAACAATGCTGTCCTTTGAAGCTAGATATAACTCATGTTAGTTGGTTTTTGGATAATTTATATCAATATTTACTTTGACTAAACTTTCGTTTAATAATGTTAGCAAATCGTCTTTACCTCTCATTTGCTATATCACAATCTGCAACCAAAATGTCTGTAGAAAAATTTGTGATTTGCGGTTGGTTTTTGGAGATATTATTGGACTGGGCGCAAAGGCGGCCGCCAAAGAAATTATTTGAACAGTAGAAGAACCTCTCTTTCCAGTGAAGTGCTCTTCTCTATTTGGGGTGTTATGTGAAATGCGGCAGTTTTGGTTTTAAAGATGATAAGATCAGGTTCAGTTGTCGATGATATGAGAAACTGCTCGAAAGTGTGAAGCAGCATCCATATGCGGTCACTTGTGGATTATCTATCATAGTTGGGGCTTCAAATGCTACGGGAAAACCGCCATCTCAGACAGATCGATGTCCCCAGTTTATGGTTAACATCTAATTGTCAGAAATCCCAAGTTAAAGAGCGTGACGCAAAAATTTCTTCCAAAATCCAAATATGACTGTATCCTTTTTCTAGAAAAGAATAATTAAACCTGACGAAATTTTTGAAAAATCCAACAAGCGTAAGCAATGGATATCGACAAGGATATGTAGCCCCAATCAGACGTTAGCCAAGTTTGGTTCGGTAAAAACATCATGCTTTGCGTTTGATGGAACTTTGAAAATGTTTCGAGCTTATTGGAGATGGCAAAGCTGTTGACTTTGAACTTTATACTAAATAGATGGATAGAGTTTATGCCTTAAAAGCAAGGTGGCCCTCTTAAATTAATCGAAATAAAGCTATTCTGCAACATGATAACGCGCTAGTGAGTCGCGTTAGAATATTAACGGCCGTTGATAAAGAGTTGGAGAGACTAAGCGTTTTGCCTTACCCAGCTAAAAAAATGCCCATCTGATTGCGGTATTTTCTAGTCTATAGCTCATTTTCTAATGGACAGCACTTTGAAAATTTTGTAACAGTGCGATTATGTTGAGAGGAATTTCTTGCCTCAAAATCATCACCAAATTGAAATGCTTGCATTAAATGAAGGTTAACATTCGTTAGCTTTTTTAATTTACTTTTAAATAAGTGTTTTCATGCACAATAACTTTTATAATAACCTAGTAGAAATGCAGAGTTGAGCAATATTGTTTTGTTGCATTGCATCACGGGTCTGGACATTTTTTGTTACTTTGTTATAACTTTTGTCGACAAATAGGGCATTCTTTGGCTCTGCTCGAAAGGGCAACTAAAAGGGTGCTATTTCCATAGAAGCTCTATTAAATTTATATCGGCGATATCCACAATAAGGGATTGAAATCGGAGGTGATTTTCATAACAATCCTAGGCGTTTACAAATGGTACAGGGTCTATTGCAAGAGTAAGAAGGAATGGGGAGTACAGATGGGCCTAAACATTGCTCTAAATTGATGTTTTGATGTTCGTTACGACCGCCTGTATTTGATATTGTAAAAAGGATGTGAGACTTGGTCAATGTGTAGTGATCACTTCCTATCTTAGAATCCCAGCATCAAAATATTATCATCCGATAAAATCAAACAAACAGTAGCAATGTACAGACACGAATGTAATCCAAAAAAATTCTTTCACTCATTTCAAACTCAGAAACTTACATCAAACTTAATAAAGTTCCTACAAACTCAATTAAAACAACTAATATTACAGACTTATATCTACAAACAAAAAATAATCGACCTCAAAACTACAATTTTCCTCTCTAATTCCCCACCATTCCACAAAAAATTTACGGCTTTGTTAGAACACATAAAACAATAATCCATTAGGCCAAATAATCTCATTTATCAATGCACCCACTAATAATCCTTCAAAATTCTTAATTGACGTATTAAAACACATGTGTGATAATGGTAACAATATTAAAGATTACTTCAATTTGAAAGAAAAAGTAGATAACATAAAAATCCCCACATTGACCGAACCTCAACATCCTTTTTTTTTTTTACAAATATTGCTTTGAATTCAGTCTTATCGTCTTTGAAAAAGGGTCCTTTAAAGATCAGAATACCCTTAGAAGCCTGACCATGCACGAACTAACAAATCTGTAGATTGTAGAAATATTCTAGAAAATATTCATGCTGTGACAGACGTGAGTCCCAAAAACGGTCGGTATTTGCGGTAACAATATTCTGGGGGAGCTGTGAAGGCTTATCGCTAATGTGGTCCATCAATATAATGTTGTTCCATAAGTTTAAGAGCAACTAAATATTTAAGAAAAATTCAAGTTTATTAGCAGTATGTCAATTAGAATTGTGAATCTGGCACAAACAGAAAGTTTTGTAATGTAATGGTGTTTGTAGTAGTTGGTTGTAGCGTGAGCGTTTTAGCGAAAAGGGCTTGTGTGTTTGTTTGAGATAGAATGCAAGAATTAAGAGTAATTAAGAACACACTACTGTTTTATAAATATATATATTCTGTTAAAATAATAACAACTTATTTGGTATTATAAACTTATTTAATTTATTGTGAAACTGGCACTGATACTAAGAGAGCAATTCCTGAAGTGTCCTGTTTGAAGGGTGGTTTAAGACTGTCTCTATTCTTTGCTCTTTTAAAGCTGATGGCTCTCTCTCTTTTGGAATTGCTCTCTCTCTCGCGGGGGAATTCACTTATACAAAAGAGTTGCCCTAACGGAATTTAGTGACTTTGTTTTCTTAATAGCAATGACCAGATTTAATATACCTGGTTCTAAAATACACACTTTTAGAAGGTAAATTCACAGCACTAAAATAATTATAAAATATTAACAAAAATACAATTTTGGATACTATAAAATATTCAGAAACTTTAAACTTCGATTTTGTCCTTCCACTACAGTTTTTTGGAAAATTTCGCATCAGATTGTTTAATGTTTCTATTGGAGAGAAAACATATATTTAGAAATGTGCTAGTGGATGAAAGGATGGAGTATGGAAGCAGTCAGATATAATACAGGCTGATTATGCAGCTACTGTGCTAAAAGAAAACTATGTACTTTAATAACATTTAATATACATATATAGTGATAATTCTTAAAAGATCAAAGATTTGAGCAATATAGAGGAATTTTAATCGTTATCTCGTACAATATTGTCTAATAGTTATTAAATTTTGGTGATAATATTAAAGATAATGTATGGTTATGGTGCAGCTGATATCCAATGGTCGAGGTAGATAGTGTTTATTGCATGTGTTACCTAGAAAATGGTGTCACTGATGGCCGAACAACACTGTTATGTATATACTCCACTATTACAGTCCACTATTATTACTACAATGGTTCTCTCCTGCACATCTGTTCCCCAACAAACAAGAAGGAATATATACACTATATATATAACATATATATATATATATATATATATACAACATATATAACTATATATATATACATATATGTTTGTGTAAATCAGTGGCCGAGGTCTGGTGTACTCACTGCATGGGTTTATGTGCTATCTCACCCATTTAGTTGCTTACGTATGGTGGTGTACGATTTAAATATATGATTGTTGTTAAATGTGTGTATTAGTAATATTTAGGATGACTCATTTTTAACCAAAAGAAATGATGATTCTTTAAGTCTTTTAGTGGATACTGTGGTCTAAATGAAATCGCGTTCTGCGGACGTGAGAAACTGATGAGACACTTTAATTGCAACCAGTTTGGTCAGGATTTGCAGGACAAGTTCTCAAGCCACAAGTCTGGAAAGTAACGATGACAATGGAAACTGTCAAATGAAGTTTTACATATAAATAGTAATGGAGTGTCAAACAATGTGTGTGTAGTGGAAGTTGGGGAGATAATAATGGATAAACTAAAGACTTAACTTACTGTACTATAATTAAATATACACTTACATTTTATTACTAAGGTAATTAATATAAAGATTGAATTATAAGAAGGAGATAGAGAAAGAAGGACTTATATAAAAGTAGAAATATAAGAGTGCGATAAAAAAAAGACTTAATTAATATAAAGATAGAATTGTAAGAAAGAGAATAAGAAAAAGACGACTGCGAGAGAGATGTGTGACAAGAACGATGGTTGTAGATTGGGATATTAGCTGATCGGCTTGTAGATAGATGCTGTACTCATGATGGAATTCCTCTCTGGACGTCACCTTGAGTATGAACCCAAAGGTGGAGGAAACTTGAGCGCTGTTTGTTCTCCAAAATTTGGACTGCCCTAGCGTGGAAGCAGCGACAGTACAATTATCTTTGCGGATTGAAAGGGAACTACAGATATCGTATGTGATATGCCATCACATGTGTAGGGTAAGCTAGAAGAGATGACGCACATTTCAAAGTTATGCCCTGTATCAAAATATAGGAGATATATTAAAGAGGAAATTCTTATAAAACACATATCAACTACTACTATCTATAAAAAAATATTATTTTTCAAAATAAAGACATTCTCATTTATTCCAGAGACAAAATACAAATACACTACATTTGGCCGTCTCTCCTACTATGATAGGATAGTTGACGTACCATAGATAGGAGAGCTCTCCTCTTGAAAGAAATATGACTGATCGACATGAAAGTTGGTCAACACTATGTCTAAGATTCTAACTAACTATAACGTGGAAGTCTTTCATTTCAATTACAATTAATATAGCGTATAAAATTTTACTGAGCGATATGAAAGTCAGGTATTCACCAAATATAGTTGATGCGTATAAATGTAGGTAGAATACAGAAGAAAACACAAAATAACTGAAGAATTTTGCAATAAGTTCGCTTCTGATCTCTCTACCATTCGACTAACTTGCATGACGCCACGTAATGGCATACAAGAGAAGTAAAGCCTGCGTCTTTTCTCCTACCCCCGTCATCACTTCTAACTTTACCCTATAAAAAAATCTATCACTTACCTTACTCTTTCAACATGCCTTCCTCTCTTCCTGTGTTGGGAAATGATATTATGTCGAACGGACAGAGCTTGTTCAATTGTTGTACAATTATGAGGTTCGTATTATGAGGTACATAGAAAATTGTTGCTCAATGTTTCATTATTATTAATAAATTTCTGGTTTTCTAAATCTTGAAAAACAAAAAAAATTATCCCTTTAAATCATGATTATTATAAGGTGTTTTTCCCTTTTTCCCAGCTCCACTGGCCCTGCAGCTGAGAAGTTTATTATTCTGCCTGTTCCCATCAAAATTTATTAAGGTATATTAAACAAAATACTTATTTTTTTATTTTAAAAGACAATAAATAATATCAATAAACCTTAGGTAAACCTCATTATGAGTTTAGCGTTTCTTTTGGTATGCTGTTACTTCTCTTTTAACGGCATCCAATTATATAATTATCACGCCGATAGGATAATTATAGAATTCAATTTCCTTTCAACCACCAAAGGGGAAAACCATTTTTTTTTTCCCTTACCCGAACTTTTTTAATGAAGTTTTAAACGCGGTTAGGAGGAAATGGAAAGTTAGTGAAGAGGAATGCTTTTTTTTTTTTTAAAGTCATTGACCCTCTAAAACTTTACAAATTACTCACTTGAAAAACTCTCTAATAATTGTTTTGATGTTATAAAAGTTTGCAAGAAAACCAAACAAAAGAAAAAATAAAAAAAACGAAAAACTTCTCACTCTCTCTCGCTTCCACGCCCTTCTCTCTCATTCTCTCTTCCTTTGAATAAACCAGGCGCAATTCTTGTAGTCCTAGTATTTTCATTTTATTATTATTGTTCTGAATTGAAAACAGCACATTGTAATGTTATTCATCACGGCAAAGAGCAAAAACATTGATTATAACGCAATTAATAATTTTCACCACATTTAATTTGTGAACACATAATCTTTACATTTATTTTAAATTTAAAATATTGTAACGTTTTTCCCTCTAAACTAGATACTATAACTAGTTTTAAGTGGGTTCATATAGATAAAATACACTAAACTTCAATAAGAAAAACACCAATTTATTGTTTTACACAATAAATTATAAATACAACATTTAATAATAATTAATTCAGAGTTTGAAACCACAAAAGTTCACTTTGTTCACTTTTTATACACTTTTCACAAACGTACACTTAGTTTGTAATAAGAAAACTCTCCTAGACTGACTGTGGTCACACTATTTATACCGGTAGATCTTGATTCTTCTAAGAAGAGCTAGAGCGCGCCACCAGCGCTTCCTAGCGGCCACTAGGAGAACTTGATGTACCTGCTTTCTCTCCTAGATGGCACCAGTGGCTGCGTTACAATATGCTAAGCCCAAGCGTGTAGAACTTCTAAATTTGAAATTGATTAATGACCGTAACATGAAATTTTAGCCTCAGTTAATTGCAGACAATGTTCTCTCGTCCATCACCAGACAATGAGCTGTAGGGGCTTCTAGGAAATGAAAATCTAAGAGCAACACTGCTGGGCCGGAACGGAACCCAGGGCCTCCGCATGGAAGGCCCGCACGCTACAAGTTGTAATCCCTTTCCTGACTATAAGTTGAGTAGTTTTGTAATTTGATTTGCTTCAGACGTGGCCATTTTTCTAGACAGTTAGTGGCAATTTCTGATACAGTTATAATCTTTTCGGACATAATCACCTGTACGTAGAGGTGCGTAGATGTCTCTTTAATGGCCATGTTAGCAACTCGTAGCACCAACATTAGCCTCGCTCTTTGTTAATAGTAATTTTCATGGATAGAAACCTCTTTTATATGATTTTTATTTAAGAAAAACAATATGTAAAAAAAAAAAATAGTTATCAAGTTTAATATTAAATAAACATGCGACATTATAAAAAAAAAAATTAATTAATTTTATTAAGTTTGAAATTAATTATTTATCTCGCAAAAGAATGTGACATTTTACACACTGTTGCACACTAGTCCAGGAAAACTTAGGCGAGTTCCAAATTAAACGATCGTTATGAAAAAGGTAAGAGTTAGAGAATTGAAATTCACTCACGATTCATTGGTATATTGTTTAATGGAAAGGTGCTGCACAATTAAACAAGAGAAAGACAAAGAGTAGCGTGAGCGGAGCTGCACGACAGTCTAGGCTGGCAGAGTGTTGCCTTCTTGATGAAGGTTGAAGATGCTATATATAAATTTCAGCACAAAACACCATCGCTTTTATGGTGCTCGAGCCTAAACGTAAATTCCCCTTCTTTGGCTTTGCTGCGGGTGAGTAGGTGGTCTTAACTTTCCTAGGGTGTAGTTGTAAGAGAAGGTACTGGTTAGCCTCATATAACGTCGTCCTCATCCGACATATCGGCGGATGTTTGTATATCTGTGTGTTTATGCCACACCATCAGCTTTCCTAAATAGGCAAATATATAAAATTCATCTGGTATTTTATCCGTTGTAGCATGCATATTCATTTTGTTCCTGACCGGTTTCGGATTTTCATCCATCGTCAGAGCAGATTCACCAAGTAAGTGTAGAGAATTCATTTCAAGTAATGTTTCACTTACCCTGACACTTGTTGATTTCAAAAATGTGAGTATAACAGAAACTTTACGTTGAAATAAACCTTCTACACGAACTAATATGCATGCTACGACGGATAAAATACCAGATGTTATCCAGCATTGAGGATCCAGCCAGATATTCAATACAAAATTCATATTATCATTCAGGAGTGTTGTTTGGGGGCTTTGCTCGATGTGAAGCAGGCCTTCAATTGAGTATGGCCCCCTGGGCTGCTCTGGAAACTTAAGAGCATCCTTCCAGCCACCTATTATCTCATCCTAAAATCCTACTTATCCGTGATAGGTATTTCCGAGTACAAATCGGATCATCCTTCTCTCCTTTCAAGCATACTGAAGCTGGAGTACCGCAAGGTAGCATTCTAGGTCCTATCCTTTACTCACTATACACTGTAGACATCCCAACACATCTTGATACTATCCTTCTCACCTATGCAGATGATACCGCAATCCTGTCTACCAATAATAATCCCGTAATAGCCCAAAGAAATCTGCAAACCCACCTCACCTCCCTAGAAAATGGTTTAAAAAAAAATGGGTCATTAAACTCAATGAAAACAAGTTCCAAAACATTACCTTCACTCTTCGACGCATTACTCTCCCCCCCCAGTCTGCTATAACTTAATTCCCTTACGAGTGGTCAACGTTGCTCGCTATCTTTAGCTTTACTTAGACCGAAAAATTCCCTGGAATTCTCATACACGAATTAAACTGAACAGTCGCTTTCGACAACTTAAAAGACTACTGGACAACTGATCTAAACTTTCCCTAGACAACAAAAGACTAATTTATACATCTATTTTAAGCCTATTTGGGCGTATAGGATAGAACTATAGGGTTTAACTAAACGCTCAAATCTCCAAAGACTTCAATCCCTACAATCCAGAATCCTCGGTAACATTGTAAACGCTCCTTTCTAAGTCTCCAACCGAACCATACACGCTGACCTTAATTCATTGCTCAACTTGCCCAAAACCGTTACAGGAAATTCCATATTAACCTACAGTCACACACAAATCCTTTAGTTCAACACCTATCTTCCCAAACACTTCCTACTAACCCTCTTAGCCGTCCTAAAAGACAATAGCCTTGTGATCTCCTCTCAAGTGAAGAGAGTGAATAGTGATTTTGTGTAGTTTTGGAGTGTTATCATTGGGGGGGTAGCTTCTCCACTCATTACGTATGTATGTATGTTCGTTGTAATAATTGTTGTTGCGCTGTTACGCTGATAGTAGCATAAATAATGATTAAAAAAATAATCATTCAATTAGATATTTAATTCAATTATAAAAGATTTTTATGTTGAACATTTTTATACTCTATTCATTGTGTTTGGAATGCATTAGATGGTGCTTCTAGGTATCATGTATTTATATGTAAATAGACATATAGTTATTGCGATGTACAGAAGATGTATACATATATATATAAAGTGTTTAACAAAGTACGTTTACCTCTCACCACCTTCCTTTCCTGAACCGTACGGAGTCACTTTGGTATTAGTTCACGTTTAGTACCTTTTGTGTTTGTAGCATATTTTATATTTTTCAAAGAGATATTTATCATTTATCACTAATTTTGCAATATATATTTACCTAAATATAGACTTAGTGTTTATAATACTTTCTTAGTTTTTTTATTTGCAAATATAAAGTTCAATGTATCATCTTTCACCTTCATTATCTTAACCAACAATCTTGGCGAGGGGGCCGGCTCTGTAAAAATTGACTTGCAAATATTGTTACATCATTGTTCTGTTAAAAAAAAAATAAGATATTATCGTTTTTAAGCACTTTCTTTTCATCACCTAACTTGTTGAAACACCTCTCTTTTGCCAATTTCCTATATTTTTCCTTGTTCTTGCAGCAATATAATTACCAAGAAAGTATTGCGATGGTATCAATTTGTATCTAACTTGCTCTTGTATAAATATATTTATTTTTTCCGTAAGTAAAGATAAGAGGACAGTATTGCATCCTGAAATAGTAATTTAGAAGGAAGCTGAAGGTCACCGCTCATTCAAAACTTCCAAAATTAGTTTTTCAAAAAAAATATTTCAAATAAATGTGATAGAACTATGTAAGGGAAAAGAGTATGAAGTTTGAAAAAAAAATACGTCATTTGCTAAAAAAATACGAATAATTAAAAAAAAAATCATTTAGCAAATTCTCTCGACACCTCCAGTATTGGATCCGATCGAGGTACCGAAATAGTATATTCGATTTAAACTACCTCTAATTTTTTCATTTTGCCTTTCTTTTAGGACTGTAATAGAGATTACTGCAGTTGTATCAAATTTTTCGAAATCATGTTTTCACCAAAAAAGAAAAAAGAAAAAAAGAATGGTGATTAGAAATTAGAAAATGTATGTATAGCTTAGTCAGAAAAACTAAAAAAAAAAAAAAAAAATTCTGGTGTGAAACACTCACACAACTTTCTCTTACTCCAGTTCTCAAAATTATAATTGACCAATTTTATAGTTTGTGTATCAAATTTAATGTAATTCGTGAAAACTGAAAAATACTGTTCAGTAAAAGCGCACTTCCGGTTTACTAATTTTCTAGAAACTCGGAATTTTGGCCATCTATTTATTTCTAATTAATTTTGTTTTGGATGACAGAATTGTATAATCAACTATGATAGCACTTTAGAGAAAAACATAACCCCCAACCCTCCCCTAAAAGTACTCGTAACTGAATTTTTCTAGAGAAATGTTTTAAATAAAAGTTATAGATTTTTGTATGTTTAGTTTATATATGAAGTTTCAAGAAAATGGTCGGAACCATTTTTGAGAAAATCGCGAAAAAGTGAAAAAAATTCATTTAGTAAAGTGTCAAAACAAATGCACTTCCGGTTATCCGATTTTTTTCAAACTCGGAATTTCAGCAACATATTCAATTCTAATTAACATTATTTAGATGGCAGAATTGTCTAATAAACTGAAATAGTAGTTAAGATGAAACCTAACCCCACCTTTCCCACAGAAGTGCCCTTAAATGAATTTTTCCGGAGAAATATTTCAAATAAAAGTTGTAGCTGTTAGTATGTGTAGATGATATACCTAGTTTGAAGAAAATCTTTGGAGCCATTTTTGAGAAAATCGTAAAAAAAAAAAACTAGTAAAGTGGTACTTCCGGTTGAGGAATTTTGACAGATGACCCACTGTCGGATCCCATGGTGATGACTAAACGGAATATGAAGTTTGAACTTTCTACGGTTTTTCGTTTTTGAGCTATGCTGTTCACATACACAAACACACACACACAGAGAGACTATTTGGTAAAAACCACTTCTTTAGACTCAGGGGACGTCAAAACGGATATTTCCGGTGAAAACTCAATATCGAAAATTTGACACGATTGCAATACTTCCTCTTATAGGAGCAGTAAAAACGCAATTTTGGTCATTTGATTTTCTTCAAACTCGAAATCTCAACAACATATTTAATTCTAATTAATTATTTAATTCTATTTAATTATTAAGATGGTAGAATTGTGTAATAAAATGAAATAGCACTTTAGAGGATAACCTAACCCCACCTTTCCCCTTAAAGTGCCCTTAAATGCTTTTTTCCGGAGAAATGTTTCAAATAAAAATTGTAGATCATTGAATCTGTAGTTAATATAACCAGTTGAAAAAAAAAAATTTGAGCCATTTTAGAGAAAAACGCAAAAAAGTGAAAAAAAAAAAAATCCATTCAGTAAAGTGGTATTTCCGGTTGAGGAATTTTGACAGATAACGCTCTGTCAGATCCCATGCTAATACCCAAACAGAATATCAAGCTTGAACTTTCTGCGGTTTTTCTTTTTTGAGCTATGCTGTTCACATACATACTTATTACTATTACCAACCTCGGGTGGGCTATATCCCGGCACTGCAGCCAACAGAGGCTTATTGTACCATCCCCGATAGTTCCTAGTAGACAAACCCTCCGTCCTTAAGAAGTTTGAGGGCCTTCACCGCCAGGTCATTTTGAGCTGCCATCTCCTCAGGTCGCAACGTACCAAAGCCCTTTACCTCAATTTAATTATTGCAACGCAATCAAACAACAGGTGGGGGGCCGTTTCCTCCTCTACCTGATACAATCTGCATAAGGGTTCCGCTCGAATGAGCCCTACCTTGTACAGATGTTTTCTGAACCTACCATGACCAGTAAATAGTCCCGTCACCAGAGAAATCTAGCTCCCACTCAGACTAAGAGTCATTTGGGTCCTTCGTTTACACAGTCCTGGGAACATCCTTTTACTGTGTATAATACCTGGGCTCCCCCTCCAGAGCTCTTCATGCTTACTGCTACACCACTCTCTAATCGCTGCACGAATTGTTCCGCCAGTTATCCCCAGGACCGGCTCTGGACCAATGAACGGAGTCTTAGCCCCGTTCCTGGCCAGTTATCAGCTGTCTCATTACCCTCAATCTCTGCATGTCCAGGCACCCATGCAGCTTTACCTTGTTGTGCCCGGAGAGTCTCACCAATGCCTCACGAAATTCTTTCACTAGGGATGAGGAAGTTCTGTAAGCCTCTAGGGCTTTCAGTGCGGCCTGACTGTCCGAGCAAATGCGTATGATCTTGCCCCTTGGGGCTCTACAAAGGTTCTCCTCGGCATAGACCTTAATGGCAAAAACTTCAGTCTGGAATATAGTGGAATACCTGCCCAACGGCCTCTCAATGAGTACCTGCGGGCTCATTCCATACACTCCTGCTCCAGTTCCGCAATCCATCCTAGAACCGTCTGTAAAGGACAGAGTCCTGTCCGGTAGCGTTTTTCCCACCCCTTGACCATTCCGCCCTAGAGCCTAGGAACACCCGAAATGGACCTCGAAGTTATATGTTGGACAAATGCTATCCTGGGCCATGTCTATCACCGGGCCCGGGTTGACCTTTAGCAATATGTCCAAGTGTTTGGCTAAGGAGCCCCTCTGCCTCCAAAGACCATTGTTGCGCGGTGCCAAGCCCAGCTCACAAGTGCAGCGGTGCCAAGCCCAGCAGCACCTCCAGCGCAGCTGTCGGAGCACTTTTAAAAGCGCCGTTATAAGAAGGCGCGCCAGCCTCTGTACTCCACTGAGGCACCTCTTGGCTGTCTCCTCCTCCGTTTTAGGCCACCATACTACCGCGCCCTAAGTTATGACCGGTATGATGGCCCGAGTATATATCCAATGGGTCATCCTTGGAGTTAACCCCCATGACTTCCCAGAGGCCCGTGTAGCACAGCATAGCGACTTCTTAGCTGGAGAGTTGGGGACACTACCTCCAACCAGTTCCGCGTTGCCTCATTGCCACAATTGACAATGAGGGCGCCTCTGGATAGATAGCAGCCCCTAAACTGCGGGCCGACCTCGCCAATTATTCTGGCGACTACCTCAGCTTGTACCCTCTCCAACTGATCTTCAGTCAGGTAGACCTGAGGATAGCCCTCCGGGGCAATCGCCATACGAGTATTACTGAGGGCATCTCTGAATGAAACCGCAGCTGTCTTTTCAGTGTCCTTAGCTTTCTTTGGCACCCTGGCGCCACTCGTCTCCGGACCCGTACTTGGAGTGCTTAACTCCGATCTCCCCCGTTTAGGAGCCCGCTCGGGAGTCGGGGAGGATGTACCAGCTACATTCTCCCTTCTCCTCCCGCCGGGCATCCCCAGGGAAGTCGCAGCCACCACACTTCCTTCCTGGGCCGTTGTTTGGAAGCGGCCCTCTCCTTCACCATCCGCTTCCACTGCCGCTTTGACATCCACACCCTAGCTTCCGCATCAGCTTTGCGCTTTGCCTCCGCTCTCCGCTCGGCGCCGCTGAGCTTTCTCGGCGAGATGTGTATCTCTCCAAGCTGCTGAGAGACTTCCTTCAGGGGGTCCTTCGCTGAATGACAAGTGCCTGCACTTGTCCCAGCTATCACTTCATCTTGTCTCTCTGCTTCAGTCCGAGGGGGACTCAAATTGTCACTCCCCCAGTTCCACCCCCTCTACTGGTCTCACCCTAGGAACCTGGGGATCTCCACCAGCAGAGGGGATTAGTTTGGGCGAGTTCTGCTCTTCCCGCCCATCCTTCCCTTCTCTATCTTCAATGTTGTTTGGGTTCATAACTGTTCCTACGAGGGTTGGAGGAGCTACGTCGTCACTCGTGGCAGTGCCCCATACCACGAGAAGGCTACAGCGCCCGGTTCCCCAAAGTGACCGCTACCGCACATATGTTTTACCATCCTGTACGCATTCAGCCTCGACGCGCATCTCTTCTCGGCTTGGGTAGGGATACCTAAAGGGATTAGGGAGGATCACTAGGATGGGATAAGAGGAGGGGGAAGAGCCATAGGGGTTTATTCCGGCTCCCGTCAGTGCCTCGATTGCCACCTCCCGAGAGAGGTGCCCAGATCGCACCACATAGATACACACACACACACACAATTTCCTAAAAACCACTTTTTTGGACTCAGGAGACCTTAAAATGGATATTTCCGATGAGAACTCGATATCGAAAATTTGACACGATTACAATATTTCCTCTTACTAGGAGTAACGAAAATTCGTAGAATCCTGAAACTTGGTATTTCGTTTAGTTTCATTATTTGATAAACCAAGTTTAAAGAAAATCGTTGGAACCGTTTGCAAAGAAAACCACAAAGAACTGAAAACTTATTAAGTAAAGTATTGAGCAAGTTTCGATGTATTTTATATATCAGGAACACGCAACAATATTGGTTTTGGACAAAATTGATCATATTTTAGTGAATAAATTTTTGAATTTTTCGTGAATTTTTTTTAAAAAAAAAACGACTCCAATGATACTTTTTTGAATATGTTATATCAACTTTTATTTATAACATTTGTTTGAATGAAAATTCATTTAAGGGAAGTTCTGGGAGACGGATAATCTTAAGCTTTGCTCTAAAGTGCCATTTCATTGTACGATTCTCTCGTCTATATAATATTAACTAAGAATTTAATATGTTGCCAAAATTCGTTGTAATATTCGGTAAATTGATGATAATCAGTGTATAGTAAGCTCAGTTTTGCCTCGTTATGTACGGCGGCACAAGACTGTACATTTTCAGTAATATGTGAAATTTGTAACTGGGTAATATCCGTATAAATCGGACTTGCGGTAATTTAAAGTCATGTCGGTGTTCGTCACCTCATTTTTTACTTTTATTTTTGCTAAACCCTCACAAGCCCTCTCGCTTTGATCTTGTGACAAAACGCATTCACCTTTGATATGAAAATTCAGAATTCAAGTTTCTTGAAGACGGTAAAGATGGTGTTGACCCAAAATCGTGAGAAGAATGTGTAACTATAAATTATTAACGAACGTTGAAAAGGGAAGACTGGAAATGAAAGGCGGTGAGAATAGCGGCATGCTTACCTTCCCCCCCAACGGCCAAACCATTTTGAATACACCGGTTCTCCCCCCAAAAATCGCCAAAATCGCCCTCCAGCAAGCCTTGACCATTCAAGATTATTTTTTAACCTAGAATACTTTTTTTTGGGATGCACCTATTTGCTGAAAAGCGAACGTTTCTGTCAGTTAGGTTATTATTTAAACTGACTTACAAGCTTTATTGGTTAGTCAGAGGACGCCCATAATATGCACTCAAGTATACATTATTTTTATCCATTTTTACTTTCTCTTACTCCTAGTAAGAGAAAGTATTGTAATCGTGTCAAATTTTCGTTATCGAGTTCTCACCGGAAATATCCGTTTTGAGGCCCCCTGAATCCAATAAAATGGTTTTATCAAATGGTCTTTGTGTGTGTGTGTGTGTGTGCGTGTGTGTGTGTTTATATATATGTGAACAGCATAGCTCAAAAACGAAAAATGTTAGAAAGTTCAAACTTGATATTCCGCTTAGCTATCACCATGGGATCCGACAGTGGGTCAACTGTTAAAATTCCTCAACCGGAAGTACCACTTTACTAGTTGGTTTTTTTACATTTTTGCGATTTTCTCAAAAATGGCTCCAACGATTTTCTTCAGACTTCCGATAAATATAAAGATCTACAACTTTTATTTGAAACGTTTCTCTGTGAAAATTCATTTAAGGGCACTTTTGGGGGAGGGGTGGGGTTAGATTTTCTTCTAAAGTACTATTTCAGTTTTCTATACAATTCTGTCATCTAAATAATGGTAATTAGAATTGAATGTGTTGTTGAAATTCCGAGTTTGAAGAAAATCATATTACCAAGAAGTGCGTTTTTAGAAAAGTATTTTTCTGCTTTTTTTCTAAACGGTTCCAACGATTTTCTTCAAACTAAGTATGTGAACTATACATATAAAGAGCTAAAACTTTTGTTTGTATCATTTATCCGGGTAAACTCAAAATTGAATCAACCTAGTAACACGTACCTAGGCCAGACTAGCGGTGGGAGATTCTGTATATATACAGCCGGGCTAGCCCTACAGAGAACAGTTTTTAAACCAGTTTACGACCCAGTTAACACGAGTCAGCAACTTCCTACGATCTTTCTCATATATTTGTAAAAGACCTTGCAGTTAGTGAATTCATTTCATTATACAGTGTTCAGCATATATTCTAGTTTATTTCATCTTATAACCCATTCTCTCTAATTTCTCTCACCTTCTCACATCCATTATAGTGGGTCATTAAATGAATCAATTATTGACCTCCACTACTAGTAAATCACTAGTGCCCTTTCAGTCGACTTGTGGGATTATAAGGAAGATGTGAAGCTGAGAGCTATAGGTCTATTACAGGATTAGGGATGAGAGGAAAAGGGACAATGAAATTTCAGGCCAAGATTGTGTTGAACAAAAGTTAGTTTTCGATCTGAATGAATGGTTCTACTGGAGACATAATTGGAACATTGATTTTTCAGCGTCAGATATATTTATAACCCCTACCACCTTTTTAACGTAGAATACGTTTGTTTGGGAGGCACTATTTGGTAAAAAGCGAACGAACGTTTGAAATAGCAGGGTAATGGGGGGGGGGGATGGAGTTGAAAAACGTAAAGACGTATTCTTCGCATGATGCAACTGTCATATGATAGATACCGTTTTCATTTTTACTTTCTCTTACTTCTAATAAGAGGAATTATTGTAATCGTGTCAAATTTTCGATATCGAGTTTTCACTAGAAATATCCGTTTTAAGGTCCCCTGAGTCCAAAAAAGTGGTTTTTAGCAAATGGTCTGAGTGTGTATATGTGAACAGCATAGCTGAAAAACGAAAAACCGTAGAAAGTTGAAACTTGATATTCCGTTTAGGTATCAATATGGCATCTGACACTACTTTCTCTGTCAAAATTCCTCAACCGGAAGTACCACTTTACTAGTTGGTTTTTTAACTTTTTTGCGTTTATCTCAAAAATGGCTACGACGATTTTTTCAAATTTGGCATATAAACTAAACATACAACAAGCTGCAACTTTTATTTGAAACATTTCTCTGGGAAAATTCATTTAAGAGTAGTTATAGAGGAGAGATGGGTTAGGTTTTCATCTAAAATGCATTTCAGTTTATTAGACAATTCTGTCATTTAAATAACGTTAATATGGATTAAATATGTTGTTGAAATTCCGAGTTTGAAAAGAATCGGATAACCGGAAGTGCGTTTACTTTACCACTTTACTAAAGGATATTTGAACTTTTTCGCGACTTTCTCAAAAATAGTTCCGACGATTTTCTTGAAATTTTTGTATATAAACTAAACACACAAAGATCTACAACTTTTATTTGAAACATTTCTTTGGGAAAATTAACTGAAGGGCACTATTAGGGGAAGGGGTGGGGTTATGTGTTTCTCTAAAGTACTATCATAATTGATTATACAATTCTATCATCCAAACAAAATTAATTAGAAATAAATTGATGGCCAAAATTTCGTGTTTTAAGAAAATTAGTAAACCGGCGCTTTTACTGAACGTATTTTCAGTTCTCGACGAATTTCATTAAATTTGGTACACTAACTATAAAATTTGTCAATTACAATTTTGAGAAATGGAATAAGAGAAAGTTGTGTGAGTGTTTCACACCAGATTTTTTTTTTTCTTCATTATGATAGAATGTCCAAACAATATTGTAACATAATTAATATAAGAGTTGGAAATAGACATGACTGATTTCGAAAGAAGAGACACGGATTCTATAAGCAGACATCAACTAAGTTTTCAAAATTTGTAATATAAACGTAGAGATTCGCTTAAGCCCATCGACGCTGTAAATATTACCTAAATTATATGTGCGAATTCTCAAAGTGGTGCGAGTAATTAACGAAAACAATTTCTTAAAAATTGTAGTTCAAGCCACTAATTCATTATTAATTAAACAATATTTTTCTTTATATAATTATTATTATAATCTTATTTTCCATATTATAAAAGGATTTTAAAAAATAAAAAAAAAAAACTAAAATATTTTATTCTAATAATCTATATCGAGTAAAAGTAAAATAAAAAAACTTAAGCGCAATATCTGCTTCATATAATTCATTTTTATGGTTGAATAACTCGATAAATACGATCCATTTTTTTTTTTTTTTAAATATTTTATTTTATCTGATTCTGAGTAAAAGCTCTGTAGAATAAAAAAAAAAAAAAAAAAAAAACATACAGTTTGCTGTGTAAATTTAGTTATCCGGGAGCTAGATAATATAGGCAGGAGATGTAGAAGTGGAAAAATAGGACCAGTGGAATACAGCGGTGGAGGTCACGTGGGGGCAATATGTTGAACAGTAAGCGGAGGCGGCAACAACAGCGACAAGGACCGCTGGGCGGGGGAGAAAAACTTCTGGTGGCCGAGCAATATGTGCTGGATATGGCGACGGGGAGAGGGGAAAGGCGGCTGCAATATCACAGCTACAATATCTCTGTGTCCCGTGCTCTCTTTAGTCCCGCTCACTGGTGCCATTGTAGGAACAGTTTGGTACAAATTTTTAGATATTGTATGCACATGCAACACGTGCTATCGTCATCATATTCCTATGTACATTTCAAATTTAGTTTTGTAAAAAATAAATAAAAATAACGCTTCCCCTTTTTTGCATATTAGCTTTCTATTCTTCACACTATTTCTGGCTACTGTAATCACAATATGTAGATGCAGATGCGTAAAAACAATGCACAAAAAAAAAAAAATTACGTTAGTTTATGGGATCACGTTTCTATTTTATGTTCCTTATTCAGGCGTACAATTGCCAATCATATTTCTCTTTTAGGGTAACAATATATTGTGAATTCTTTTTATATGATATATTTGATATAAAAGAAATGGCATTATTACTTTCTTTTTTCTTTTTTTTTCGCAATAAGAGGAATGCTGGGATCGTGTCAAGTTTTCGAAATTGAGTTTTCATCAGGTATATAAGTTTTAAGAACTGGGAAAAGGAAAAAAAATATTTTGAGGGATTGGGCAGTGCATGTAAATATGTATGTGGATGTATATGTGTAGATTAGATAGTGCCTATTAGAGGAAAGTGCACTGATGGATCTGAAGGATCTATTGTATCCCTCGGAGACTTCTCAGTGGACTGCCAGGCTCCGAGCAGTATTCTGTAGTTACAGGCAAATGTTCTTCATCGGGCAGTGAGCTGTAGAGGCTCTTAGGAAGAGAAAATCTAAGGTCAGCACTGTTGGGCAAGAACCCAGGACCTCCGCACGCTACCAAAGGAACTTATCCCTTCCCTCTGCGTGTGCGTGTGTGTGAACAAAATAAATTTGAAAAATTAAATTCTATGTATGTATTATTAACACTTTGCCCTAATATAACTTTAGAGCTAGTAGGTTAGATATTGATTAACACAGATATGGTAGATAGAAACTGAATCTGTTTATACTATAATCGAAAAGACAGGGACAAAACATTGCACGAACTTGAAATAACTTTCTTTTTTTTTTTTTTTTTTGAAATATAATGTCACTGATTCCTCATGATGCCTTAAAACTGATAATTCTGGAAAAAAAAGTTTCAAATGTTTAAAGAAAATTGAAAAACAAATTTGAACGTTCTAAGTCATACTGACTACATCCACCCAACCACAAACAAATATATACATACATAACATATCTTATGTTAAAGTTCTGCAGTCAGAACTCTGTCTCAATAACTGGCAAAAAATCTGGCATATAACAGACATAAAAAGAAATTTTCTCCCGACATACTTAGTCCGATCAAAAAATGTCCGAATCCAGAGATTAGACTTTTATGAAACTCAAGGTCTCCCTCTCTAGAGCCGGTCAGGGTATTAGGATTCCTCAGGGATTTTAACCTGATGGAGGTTTTGTAGAATGGATGTCCAGTTGGAACATCTGTTCGGGTACTGTGGGCATACAGCCTGCGGCACCCAGGGGCATAGTATGATAGACCGAAAGGTCGCAGTGCATTGGCACCCCTTCAAAAAAAACAAAAAAAACAACAAGAAAACTCAAGGTCTGAGCAATCATGGGGGCGTAAAAAAGAGCTTACATACATAGTTCTTAAGTAATAAATAACCCGATTTGTATATGCGACAATTAATCCGGTCTGATTTGCGATCATTTCATTCTCTAGTGTGCACACTTGGAGCGTCAGAGATCTTATGCAGAAACATGTAAGTGCTTCAAAAAATCAAATGATGTGAAAAAGCCATCAAATGACTTAGTTGTTTTGTTTTCTGTTGTCGTATTGTAAAATGAGGGAGTCATTTAGCAACTATAAAAGGATCCTAAGAGGGGATCCATAGCAGAGCTAGAGAGAGAGATAAAAATGACAGGACACTCTCTCAGACAAGAGTGGGAGCTCTCGGACTGGAGTGGGAGAAATTGCTTAAATACAACGTCGGGAGATATACGCGTCATTTAGCAGAGTTCACTCTGCAGTCACAACGTGTCATCTACATCACCATTTACCACTCTACCATACTCCACCATTTTAGAGTAAAGTCTAGGCAGTCAGTGTCACTTTTTCTACAATATTGACATTTCTCAGTGTGATACAACAGATTGAATTATTATTATTTGTAAATTTAGTAATATATTTTTCAGCCTAAATTGGGCAATAAAACGTTTCAAATAATCTAAGTAGAAGAGATTATATCTAAATGTAAATAATTTATCATAATCTAAAATTTCTTAAGTAAGCCTGATAATTGGATAACTCTAAGGGAATGCTATTTCTTAGCTCTTTATGTATTTCCAGATTTAAAAATTGCATCCATATTAATTATTTTTAACACTTCAACCTTGAATATACCAATTAAATTTAGCACTTCTTAAAGAATTATCTAATTTGTTTGCAGAATATAAATCTCTTAGTTTGAAATAACAGATTTTCGGGAGTCTATAATTTTCCATCAATATAATAGGTATGATGAAGGAGAGAAAATGGTTTGGTTCAGATTAATAAACTAGATTTGGCTGAACACTGTATAATATAAAAAGTGACACTGACTGTCTGGACTTTACAATAAAATGGTAGAATATGGTAGAGTGGTAAAGAGTAAGCTAGATGACACGTTGTGACTGCTGAGTGAACTCTGCTATATGACTTGTATATATCCCTTCGCTGTATTTAAGCAGTTTCTCCCACTCTAGTCCGAGAGAGTGGTCCTGTCATTTTTGTCTCTCTCTCTCTCTCTCCTATGGATCCCTCTCTTAGGGTCCTATTACACAACTAAGCAGATTTTTTTAAATCACTTAGAATATAGCAAATTCTGTTAAATAATTTTAAGCAATTTTTGAATGGCTTTAAGTGGCCGTAAATAATTAGTGGAAATGTAGAATTAAAGTTTAACATTTTGGATGTTTAAAACGTAGATGCTCTCTTAATAAATTACATTAAAATGATTGTTTTGTTTAATGTAATAAAATTAATGATATTTAATATTGTAATAATGATAATGCTTTATTAATAATCATAATTTCAATAAAATGTAAATATATATAAGGTTCACAGTTATTTTATACAAAATACAAATCGCATAGTTATTTTGGAGGTAATTAACGTTATTATAGGGAGAGGAGGAGGATGTTGGAGCGCATTTAAAATGCAATAGGTTTTAACATTATGAGAGATGATGGTTGCATTCCCCTGCAACGTTGCAACAGCATCTACTACAATGACACTGCACATAAAGTTTAGTACAATATTTAGGACTGGCCAAACTCAACATCCCAATATTCTACATATCGTACACTATCTCTCTCTCACGCTAATCGGAACTTTATAGTATCCGTTTTTTATCAGGGGGGGGGGGAGTCCTTTATTTTACAATCTACTCGCATTAATTCTGCGTTTTATATTCATTTTTTTGTTGTTGTTTAATATTTTTATTTTATCATTTCTAATTTTTGTAAATATTCATCTATTGGACTTCTAATAATTCATACTACTCCTAAATCTGCCTAATACCCATTCACTAAACCCCTTTCACTAAACATTATCCACCCAGGATTATTTCTGGCTAAATAGGTAAGTCGTAACTTTCATGTCAGTATTTTCTGTTGGATTTAAAAAGTAATTGGTACCACTGTAAGCTTTAATGAATAAATTTTTAATGGAATAACAAAATGTAATAAAGTGACATAAATAAACTCGTCGTTTTTGTTTTTTTTTTTAATTCATGACTTTTTCTCATTTGTTAAAATTGTAAAACTCTTGATATTTTAAACAAATATAAATTTCACTTTCCCACGCTTCGTACATTTCTATTTTGGCAATTGTTTTCAACTGATATTTTATCCGTCGTAGCATGCATATTTATTTTCTTTCTGACCGGTTTCGGGACTTTCATTCATCGTCAGAGTAAATTCACCAAGTGCGTGTAGAGAGTTCACTTCAACGTAATGTTTCTGTTACTTGTTACTCTCACACTTGTTGGTTGTATATAATTATGTGGGGAGGTTATAAGGTTATGTTACTATGCGTGTGTGTGATTAATGTCAAAATGGAATTATTAAAAGTTATGATTAGACATTATAAAAATAGTGTATAATAAATTTGTTTTCTGTTTTGCAGAATACTCCATAACTAAATTTTTAATAGTGTTGTAAAGTATGCTCAGTGTTTTATCAAGTTATTTTTATTAGGGGTGGCGGCGATAAGTTATTTCAGGCATATACTGAATAGATAAAGTTTGAAGAAAGGTGATGCAAAGTTTATGGACAGTCAAAAAACTTGTACAAGTAATAAATAAATGTGAAATACAAGCAGGGTTAATATAAGAAAATACAGTAAGTAAACTGATATGTAAGAAGTTTGGCAGCAAACGGCAAATTGGAAAAGACGTTAAAATAAGTATTAGAGGAAATCAAATGTATTCGTTTTTATTTATCATACTTGTTTTTAAATGATTATTAATTTATGTTTAAATTATAGTAAGAATATGTTTAGAGAGATAAGGTGGCATTTGTTAAAAATAGGGCACGGTAGGAGAATTTAAAAATATCATGCAAATAATCTGTATTTTAATCCGGGAAAGAAGAAAATTTGGTTCCACAGGTTAGAATTTAATAAGAGGCTCATCATGCACCATTTTTTTTTTTTGTGAACCAGATATTTTTTATATATATGTATGTATATATATATATATATATATATATATATGCATAGATATGTGTTGTATACTAGTTGGTGATATGTTTGTAATATAGTTAGGTGTGAGGAATGACCTTTGGTTTGACGATGGATGAAAGTCCGAAACCGGTCAGGAAGAAAATAAATATGCATACTATGACGGATGAAATACCAGATGTTATCCAGCATTGCGGATCCATCCACATATTCAACAATTGTTTTCATGTTTGAGTTTCCAAGACTTTTTGATATTGTGTTTTACTTTATTTTTTGTGGAAAGGCAAATACGAAATTTTATTGTTTGATCGCAGAATTTTTTTATTACTTTCTTAAAGTAAAAAATGCTAATAAATATGGACTTAAATCACTTGGCATAAATATTTTTATTATCAAATTACAAGATCCCTTAATAATTGAAAATAAAAGTGTAAAAAACAATGTGGACCACTTAAAATAACATGGTTCAATATTAGAATTGAATGGATCCTTCAAGAAAGTTATACTGGGAAGAGTTCCTGCAAGAGATCGGAAAAGCTATATCCATCCTGAACCCAGTGTTATGGAGCTATCAAATTTTAAACAGCACCAAAAAAATTTGTATATATATATGAAGGATTGGTTGGTGGTATAATGCTATACGTGTGCGAAAAATGATCAGCAGGAACAGAAAAAGCTGGTAGTACTAAAATTGGAACATCTGGTGCAGATCGACGAGAAAGTCCCGAAGAGAAATGGTTACAAATTAGAAAATTTGGGACATTGTGAAGATGGTACTAGAAGTTATAGGTGAAAGATGACTCCAATGGTTTAATGAATAGCTCTAGAAAGATTACTCCCAACAAATTTCGTAGTGAGCACCAGTTGGAAGAAGGAAGAGAAGACCGACTGAGACTTTCTTGGAGGTCAATAATCAGGGAAGATATGACAGGCTAAGGTTTAGTTGAAAAGGATTCCCAGAACAGAGTCTTCTGGAAAAATAAAATATTTGGCGAGGAAATGGGGGGGGGGGGCTTCTAAAAAAAAGACTACAAGATTGGAGAGAACATATTATCATAATTTAATTAGTTAATTTGGCGAAGTGTGCTATTCATCATCAATATGCTTAAAGCAATAAAAAAAGTTCCAATTAAATGGAAAATCAAAACTGATAGTCCTAAATCTTAATTTAATTTTTATAGATTAAATTTAGCTGATTGCTAGTAGAATTATTGCTGATACAGAGTTGAGCAGGCTAGTAGCCCGTCTTCAAACATAGCTTTGGGTAATTAATTATGGTTATCCCTCTTAAAAAGTAGAAGAGATCATAATAATTATTAATTAAAAGCAGTATATATATATAGATATATATATATATCAAATGAATGGAAACAATAAATTTCGAAGTACAAAGTTTCGTGACCAAAAACAGTTGAACCATGTCTGCTGTGTCCTGTGACGCTAACACTCGCTCTAATATCCATAATTAAACTAGAAGGACACCTCTTTGCTCGCATCGTCCCGTCCCTTCTATGCTATATTATTCGCCATCGAGTATTATATATGTATATATATATATATATACATATACATTTCAAGAAGAGTTTAATTAATTATATCAACTGCTAAAATTTATGATCATATTATAAAAGGCCAACCTTTGCATATAACAGTGAGAAATTTTAGGGAGTTTAACTCTAGTTACAATTATAATACTAAACTAAAGTTATAGGATGGAATAAGGAGGGGTAAATGCGGTGGGAAAGATCGAGGAGAAACTGAGGGTCCATTAAATACATCTCTCACTTGCTCTCTCTTTGCCAGAATGATTACATAATTATATCGTGCAACTTCCATCCCCATATACCCTATTTTCCCCTAAACCTCATATGTAACTTCTCACTTCTACCAAAAATTCAATTATCCATTAAAATTGAATAAAATCTTTAGATATTAGACGGTATATATAATACTGTATATGCACGAAATCTCTTTAATGATAAATACGTATATTAATTTTGGAGATTACAAGTTTTCTAGCCTGAGGCTGTATGTGTGGGTGTATGAAAATTACTTACATTATTGTATGTAAAATTGGATGAAAGCCTATTTTGTATTAAGGAAGTGTTATATTTTGTAGATTAGATGCTCTTTTAATTGACATCTTACTCAGCCGATAAGTCACAATGAAGATATATCTACCAACATAGTTATCGAATCAAAATGTGAACTGATTATTTACCAAATATATTAAAGCGGCCTTTACCTTAGCGTATTGACAATAATATTGACCGTGTAAGGTGAAAAAATGTATTGATGGTCGATATTGATAAGAGTATTGATAAAATCCGGATTTTCTGATTTTCATGTATCAATACTGAGAATTGGAGGGGATATGGATCATAATATTGACCGTGTAGGGGCGGCGCTAATATTTCCATCAATACTCAGTTCAGTAGTTTTATACAACGTTGAAACTAACCTCAACAACAGTGATACAATCCCTTACAAAGGGTACTTTGGAAAGATTTGTGTATTAAAATAAAACTTCAATCATACATTTTTTAAAGATGATTGTAATTTTTTAATCTTATTTTTCTGATTAACATACATTTCATATAGCCAATTAAAAAGTCCCGTCATTACAGTTCAGTTCACAACACGACCCAGTGGAGGTTCTTGGGAAAGATTTGTGTATTAAAAGAAAACTTCAATCATACATTTTAAAGGTGATTGTAATTTTTTCAAAGTCTTGTAGGACATATATATAATTCACAGGTTTCTATTACAGCTTTGCTGATAGTTGTTGGGGACATTATGACTGAAAACTTCAAGTCTTCAAAATTTCTTCCAGTGGCCAAATACCTCAGGGTTAAGGCTAATCTTTCCCTAACACTTATACTTTCTCTCATATTTCTGTCCTGTCTTTTCAAAAATTGATCAACCATCTGTAACAGTTTATTAAAGATAGGTTCATCCATTCGAAAGTAGTTCTTGAAATCTTCAACATCGCAGAGGCTGATTTCCTTCAAAACTACTAAATGAGAATATTCATCTCTCTTCTTCAACCATTCTTTCATCCAGTGTTTGCGTTTCACTTGACAAGTCGTGCCAAACGCCAAAATAATACCTACGCAAGCTTTCGTAAGATTATTCATTTTTTGGAAGGAAAATAACAGCTAAAAAACCGATTAAAACCATTGACAATATTGACCAATATTGACAATAATATTGATCGTGTAAGGTAATGAAGTATTGAGACCGGTTAGCACGAGTATTGATGGTTATATTGTCAATACCAATATTGACAATATTATTGACCCTGTAGAGGCCGCTTAAGACAAAAATTTTATCATCTATATATATAAAAATTCAGCATCCGTATGTTTGTGGCCGCAAAACTCGAAAGTTAGTCGATGGATTGACTTGAAATTTTTACACAACGTTGCATTTCTATCTAAGAGTGTTTATATATACTTTTTACTCCGAAGTTCCCACGGAAACGGGAACTTCTCCGAGTATTTCGCGAGGTTGCAGAAATAGACAGACTCAGACGCGTTGCGATGGTGGCTCACTCTCTGAACGTCTTTCTCAACTACTTATAAGTACCTCTATCCCAATATTTCCACGGAAACGGAAAATTCCGAGCTAAAATCCGGATATTGCGTTAGCACTTGCTTCTTCAGGTATTGCTGCTACGTTGATGGAATGAGGTAGAACAGCGCATTCAGCTCTTTCTTAAACTGTCATGACTTAAACATGCAGTTCACAGAAAACCCAACATGTAATATTTCTAAATATCAGGAATGGGATAGGTTCTTCGGGCATGCAAAATCATTGTATGGGATAAGTGTACAATGGCTCACAAGAAGTCATTGGAAGCATTAGACCATACATTGAAAGACTTGCGAAATAATCAGGTTCCATATTTGGTGGAGCATTGGTGTTAATAGCCGGTGACTTCAGACAAACGCTTCCAGTGATATCTCGCTCAACACCAGCTGATGAATTGCATACCTGCTTGAAATATTCAACTCTTTGGAGCACAGGAAAAAAAAAATTCATTTAACAATGAATATGAGAGTTCACCTTCAAAACGATCCAACAGCTCCCATATTTTCAAGACAATTACTCGAACTCGGTAACAGCACAGCGCCTACAAATCCGGAAACGGGAAAAATCACCTTCCCATCCAATTTCTGCAACTTGGCACATTCAAGAGAAGAATTAGTGGACAGGGTATTCCAAAGCATCGAAACAAATTATCAAAATCACGCATGGTTAAGCCTAAAAATCAGACTGAGCCATAGCGAAGCGTGGTCGGGTTAGCTAGTCATGGTATGAAATTGCAACTGTGATATATATTTTTGGGTTGAATAATACAAAAAAAAAATAAATTTGATTGTTTGTCTTACATATCATATAATGGTGGTAGAATATACTTGTTTTACTGGGAAGCGCCCTCGGTTTCAACCTTATAGTAAAGTTCGTAACGGCAATATAAATTTAAGCCTAATATATAACCAAGAAGGATCGTAAAATAAATTCTTAAAAAAAAAAAAAAATTACAGATAGAATTGATCGATTTTTATTTATTCTATAAGTATTTCAAGTTTAAAGAAAATTTGGTGAAAAACGGCGATTAGTTTTCAGTGAAAAACGTTTAACACGAAAACGCTTAACATGAAAAAATCGGTTAATACGAAATCATACAGCGGTCGCCGTCAAAATAATTTCATACATTTTTTTTAACACGAAACAAATATCTCGCTTAACAAGAAAAGATTTCACTTTTCGGACGAACAACATATATCTGTCTTCTGCAATCACACATCGTCACGCAGATTTTTTTGGCTTATTACTTTCTCTTACTCCTAGTTTTTTTTTTTTTTTTTTTTTTTTAGGAAGCGTCAGCTCCTCCCTCCTCCGGGCACTAGCCTGGATTCACCGGTCACGGCACGTCATCAGAGCTCCTCCTGTTCTAAAAATAGGCCTAGCTCCGAGCCAGGTCGATCCTCTTCTGACGGAGGACCTCCCTGGCAAATGCCGCGACCAGCCCCCAGGCCACCTCGCTCGTCAGCATTGCCCCGACCACGTTGTCGGGGGTCAGCCGACCCACCCTTTCTTCCAAGGCAACCCTATCTCTCTCCCACCTCCCACACCCGAAGAAGGTGTGGCAGGCGTCATCGCTTACCCCGCATCCGTAGAGGCAATCACCCAATTCCCGGATCCTCATCCTGTGGAGGTAGGACCCGAAGCATCCGTGGCCGCTGAGGAGCTGAGTGACATAAAAGTCCACCTCCCCATGCGGTCTCCCGACCCACTTCTCCACATCTCCAATGAGTCGGGCCGTCCAACGGCCTCTCGAGTCCCCCTCACATAGCGCCTGCCACATCCTAAGGGTGCGTCGCCTTTCTTCCCGCGCAACGGCTCTCCCGGCGCCCTCCACCCTCCTCTCATATATCCTTTTTTTCTCCCGCGCCAGCAACGCGATTGGGATTACCCCGGCTATCACCAATACTGCTGGCTCCGATACAGTCCGGTAGGCCGAGGCAATCCGCAGCGCGCCCAACCGCTGTACCCGGACAAGCCTTCTTCTGTGGGCCTCCCTCCCCAAGGCATCCGCCCACACTTCGGCGCCATAGAGGAGGATGGAGTGCGCCACTCCCATCAACACCCTAGGCGTACTTGCCCGCGGGCCCCCCACGTTAGCCATCAGGCGGCCTAGGGAGGGACTCCTAGTAAGAGGAAGTATTGTAATCGTGTCAAATTTTCGATATCGAGTTTTCACCGGAAATATCCGTTTTGAGGTCCCGTGAGTCCAAAAAAATGGTTTTAGCAAATGGTCTGTGTGTGTGTGTGGGTGTGTGTGTGGTGTGTGTGTGTGTGTGTGTGTGTATTATGTGAACAGCATAGCTCAAAAACGAAAAACCGTAGAAAGTTGAAACTTGATATTCCGTTTAGGTATCACCGTGGGATCTGACACTGCGTTATCTGTAAAAATTCCTCAACCGGAAGTACCACTTTACTAGTTGGATTTTTTTTTTTTGCGATTTTCTCAAAAATGGCTCCAACGATTTTCTTTAAACTTTAAACATCAACCACACATACAAAGAGCTACAACTTTTATTTGAAACATTTCTCCGGAAAATGCATTGAAGGGCACTTTTGGGAGAGGGGTGGGGTTAGGTTTTATCTAAAGTGCTATTTCAGTTTATTAGACAATTCTGCCATCTAAATAATGTTAATTAGAATTAAATATGTTGTTGAAATTCCGAGTTTGAAAAAAATCGGATAACCGGAAGTGCGTTTACTTTACCACTTTACTAAATGATTTATTCACTTTTTCGCAATTTTCTCAAAAATGGCTCCGACGATTTTTTTTGTAACTTCGTATATAAACTAAACATTCAAAGATCTACAACTTTTATCTAAAACATTTCTCTGGGAAAATTCTTTTAAGGGCACTTTTAGGGGAAGGGTAGGGTTAGATTTTCATCAAAGTGCCTATCCTAGTTGATTATACAATTCTATCATCCAAACATAATAGTTAGAAATAAATGGCTGAAATTCCGAGTTTCAAGAAAATTAGTAAACCTGAAGTGCGCTTTTACCGAACAGTTTTTTCAGTTTTCGACGAATTTCATTAAATTTGGTACACAAATTACAAAATTTGTCAATTATCATTTTGAGAACTGGAGTAAGAGAAAGTTGTGTGAGTGTTTCACACAAGATTTTTTTTTTTTCTTTAGACGGAAAAAAATAAACAATGGCTGCCACTGTTGCTAGGTTTCCGCTTGTCTTTGAATAGTTAAAGGCACCGCCATTGTCAAAACATTTCAGTTAGTTTTCGAATTCAGTGAATTTTGAGTTTGTTTTTTTTTTTTTTGTAATTTTAATACATAAACCTATTTTATTACGTGTACAATGGCAGAGAAATCGGGCCGAAAACAAACCGCTATTTTATCGTTTAAGATCCCCTCAGTTTCGTGTTAAACGTTTTTCACTATATATTATACTTTTAATGAATTATTTTTCTTACTAAACATATATATATATATATACGTATATATGTTGTTTTTTCTGTTTTTTTTTTTATTTATTTTATTTTGTTTATATATCTTTCTACTGAAATATTTATCATTACAGCATATTATATTATTATATTTATGTTTAAGAATTTCTCTACTGATTTCATCAGCAATTTAAATTAAGAGTATTATTTTTAATTAAAATTATTTATTTGTCTTTACCAAATGATTTTTTTTATTTTGTTTTTATTTATTTATTTATTTATTTATTTATTCTTTATAAACAGAAATGAGAAATTTAGAAGTAGGACTTCGCTGATGGTCTTTTAAGACGACGCTGTTGTCTTCATTGTGTTTAAAGAAAATTTATTCTGCTTGTATTTTATTTATAAATACGTATAGTATTACACATAAAGTATAATTTCTTTTTGTGGAAAAATAATTAATTAATTAATTAATTAATTATATTAGTATAATCACATTTCCTGTGAGAATTTTTTTGATCGAAATCATCCAAAAATATTTGTTGTTTATTCAACAAATCTGAAAACATTAGATCCAATGGAACCTCAGTTTCCATAATTTTACCCAATCACAATTCTTTCTTTTATATTCGTATAAATAAGGGAAAAAGTAAACGCCAGGTTGTTGTCGGTGCTGATGCTGATATTTTTATACTTCGGGCCATTGGGCACTTGAAGCTTTCTGCTGCATCTCATATAGTCTACATTTGAGGCTATTGAGAGGTGGCTAGAGTCAGGAGGAAGCATGCTTCTACTGAAGGAGACTCTAGTAAACACCTGTATAGTGTATCTTCTCAGTGGAAAGAACAACGACTAAGAAGTATGGTTACAGGGCACTACCACCTTTGGAAACACTAACACAAACATGGGTCTTGTGGTTGATCTGTATATGAAAGTTGTTCGATCCGATTTCGAAATAACTGAGTGGGAGCATTGATTTCAAACCGAGGCTCGAATTGATATCTCGATAGCCTAGAAAAGCTAGCCATAGCCTTTTTCACATTGTGCTAGTCTGCGCAATAATTGTCTGTGCTGCTGCGATAAAAAGACGAGGGGTACCTAACTTCAGAGTCGTCATCTTCTCAGACAGCCAGGCTGCTATATGAGCCCTCAGTTTCTACCAGGTGAATTCAAGACTGCTTAGACCAACATCATGAAAATTAGTAGCGCAAATATAGTTTTTCTAGTCAGGGTACCTGGGCATTCAGGGTTAAGGGTAACGAGTCAGCAGATTGTCTTGCGGGGGTTCTCCATAGGAACACTTATTGGATCTGAATCATTCTATGGCATGATTGCAGATGCCAGATGAGTGCAGCCATCAAAAAAAGGATGAGTGTACAATAAATCATATGAATAGTGGATGAAAACCCTAAGCCTGAGACAGGCGTAAAAGTTTATCAATAGCTAGCTATTCGCCCAGGCTTACTACAGAACTACCAGCGGCCATACGGAAGGTTCTCTCTCGTTTCTATAGACGTAAAAAGCACAGGCAGATTATGGGACTGGTAACTCACACAGCCTGCATAAGTATTGTCTGGTGGAAGAGGGGTAAGTACTGTGTGCAATACTATGCCAGTGCGAGGGGAGCTTGTGTGGCTAAGACTTCTCTTCTTTGGTGGAGAAGAAATTCTCCGCTTTCAAGCTTCCACCAGACTCCTAAGTATAATTAAACAGATAAAACTGGAGAGGGTATACTCTAATTTGGGGGTACCATATTAGGTCCACAAGGGTCACGATGGCGTAGGCTTGTTAGCCAATCCCCACTAAATCTAATCTAATCTATCAGAAATGAGTAAGTTGTTCTACAAAAATAATGATTTTACAGGATTTGAAATGGTATACTTCTCGTTCGAATATGTTTCCTTTTGTAGACATTAAAATTATTGTTATTTATGGGCATTAAAAAAAATAAAAGAACAATGATACTGAGATAAATTATTTCTTTATTAAAATTTCCATATCAATTCTGTGTTGATTTTATACATCAAAATATTCATGGTAACATGTGTATTTGACAGTATCAATTTAGATAAAATTGTGATTGTATATTAAAACAAAAACCATACAGGCTCTTGTATATTAACCAATATTTTACATATATACAGAGCTCTACAGTTCTCTTAGTATATATATGTACTGTATAACATATAAAGGCACACACTATGGGAAACCACATATAAACAGTATTTCCCCAGCACATAGTGTTCGGTTTTCCCCAGTTTGTGTGTGCAAGTGTGTGAAAGTTGTATAGAGACTCTTTTCCCCCTCCAGCTTGTTGCACATATTAATTACCAGAAAACAATTAAATCTGTTTTATACGTTTAGTGTATATATATATATATATATATCTAACAACTAAAGCATAGCAAGAGCGCTGCAGTGGGTGTGAGCTTTACTATTACTTGGCCTGAAAGTCAATGAGCAGCAAAAGGATTGTATATACTTGCTCTCCGCTCAAGAGCAAATGGTAACATGCATCTTTCTGTTGTAAAATCTGCTTACTACACTAAAATCTAAATCTACATATGTGTATAATATATATATATATATTAGTGTCTGTATGTCTGTAATTTAATAACAAAACCTACACTAATTAAAGTCCCCAACTTAAAGTTTAATCCCTAGAAAAACATTTTAGGTTGACATAAACACAGTTTTGGCCCTGTAATCTTCCGTGTGTAGTTTGTGATAATTAAGGGTTTATATAAAGCGTGTGCTAGGAACAGTTGAGATAATCACCGCTACTAAGAGAGTAGGAGAGAGAGAGAGAGAGAGAGAGAGAATGACTTCTTCTCCCTGTAAGAGCTATCCCACTGTGTTATGGCTCGTCTTGAGCTCAGGATCAACTTACAACAAGACTCCATTAATGTTTGCGCTACCCCTTCAAGTAAGAATTTACAGCATCACTTCTATCATCTTTTATCTGTGTTAATAAGAAAAATAAACTTATTTTTATGGGTTCCTTATTTAGAATGGTGTTTTTTATAAGCTATGTACATAAAAAAAAAAAAAAAATGGATAAAAAAACAAATTGGGTATGTAACACTCAAACCACTTTCTCTTACTGTAGCTCGTACAATTATAACTGATAATTTTCCTTCAAACTCATAATTTGGAGTAATTGTAATGGTCTTCAATGTTATAATAACGAGAAGAGAAGGGATTAGCTCAGTGGTAGCGCGCTGGACTGGCAGCACGGAGGTCCCAGTGAAATGTTTTTGGTGTGCTGTTGTTTAGTAGCTTGTGGCATGAGCGGTTTTGTAAAGGGCTTGTGAGTATATATGTTTAAGAGAGAAGTATTAGAAATAAATAAGAAACCACTGGTAGATTAAATTAAATATATTATCTTTAAAGAGATTTAAATACTTTTCAATTACACAATAATATGCTTATTAATATACTGAAACTAGTTACGTTTTAACTTATAACTGGCACTGATGTTTACTGGTAGAATGTCTAATTCAGACTGTCCTGAAAGAATGCCTTCACTTGTTAGTTCAAATCTTCCCCTTTGAGAACGGATGCAAAGATAAAGCTATCAAAGTTCTGTGAACTTTTAAAGACAAAGCTAACCAGGTCCTTTGAACTCTTCTACCTCTGTGTACCCTTTTTGCCAGCGAGTGTTATATTTTCTTCATAGTTTGGATATATTTCAAATAAAATATATTTCTATATTTCTGGCATCCATCACACCGGGTTCGAGTCCAGTAGTGCTGCACATAGGCTTATTCTGTCTAGGAACCTCTTACAGTTTACTGTCCGGTGATGGACAGTGTTGTCTTGAATCGAGAGAACACTGTCCGGAGGCCGGCAACGCACTGAGAAGATTCTGATCTTTGGGGTAGCTATTTAGTTTTGTCCCTCCTCTAATTATTTAGATTGGTCCCTCCTCACAGACAATAGAATAGAATATAGCAATGAGAAAATCTAAGCTTAATGAAGCCAGTTTTTTGAGAAAAGCCTCATTCCTTCCCTAAAATTTTCTTTAATTGAATTTTCTTGTAAAAAAGTTATCAAAAAAAAGTGTTAGATCTCTTTATGAATTGTAATAGTATAAGAAGTTTTATGAAACCCGTTGGTGTCTTCATGGAGAAAATCTTAGATAACTCAAAGAAACTCCCTCACAACTCACTGGTGGCTTGAATTTTACTTTCTTACAGGTTTTTCTATTGAAGCCAATAAATTGGAAAAATCTACTAATCATAGAGCATATTGTATTGGAATCAGATGTCTTGAATAGGGAGTAGAAGTGAAGAATAGGTGTATGTTAGAGAATTGTTACTCGAAATACGAACTACTGAATTTACAAAAATAGACTATATTTTAACAATAATTTAAAGTGTTTGAAATAATAACTACAATTAATTTAAAATAGATAACTAAGATGCACAACTATAAATGATTAATGAAATGATAATAAATATATGTTTAAACCTTGAATAGGGGCGCGCTCGCGAAACTGCTTGAACTGACGTGTAACTGATGAAGGTTGATAACTTGTAGATAACTGATGTAGAACTGATCCCCTCTTCCAGTGGGGCGATGTTTATATTGGTATTATTCACACATTGACTGGCGTATAAGTACGAGCCACACTAAAACATCTCTTGCAGTATGTTGACCCTAGGTCTTGAATAGGTCGGTGACCAGGGTGAGTTAGGTCAGTGACCTAATAGTCAGATGGTGGCCATTCGGTGATTATCAAAGACTGTTTGTAGCCAGGTGGCCTTTTGAGTGTTCGTTGACCCTGTATGAAAGGAATATAGGCCAGGTGGCTTCTGTACACTGACCGTATAATGACCCCTGTTTGAAAGGGTTTTATCGACTTTTCTTTAGCGGTGTTCCTTTGATCGTGCACTGACCCTCGTTTGAAAGGGTTTTTGTTTGCCGCGGCTCTTGCCCTGAAGATAGCGGCTGGCTGGAACCACTAGTTATAATTTATTTAAAAATGATATCTTTTCTTCTTGTTATCACGATGCTATCACATTACAATATTATTGAAAAATTAAATAACTTATTTGCATATAATACTCAACTAATGCAGATTAAGATCCTTTATGTTAATGAATAACAGCAATATTATTATTGTATTATTCTATTACTTTACACTATTCTATTAAAGTAAAGTAAAGTAATGCCTATTTTTTCAGGCGGGATTTAATTGCCCAACTACCAAATTAGGTGTCATAGACGGGGACGGAAGCATCTACTTTACTAATAATATTTTTTAAACATTTATAAAATTTAGCAGTTATACGCGGGACTCGAACTAGCGTCCTCCCACTTACAAGTCCATACTCATAACCACTACACCAACATCCGTCTCCACTATTCTATTATTAAATAAATTATTATATTAGTAGCTTTTTAGTTTCATTACTTTTCTCTCTATAGTTTATTTTGTTATTAGTCTGATATCTTTTGTATTTTCACATGTAAGCAATGTGCAATATTTTTGAGTATAGAAGAATTTGAATATTTTGCTCTAATGAGTGGATTTTATGGATCAGCAGCCAATTGAAGGACTTCATTCAATTTAGAAATAAATTTTGCCAAACTCTCGAAATAAATATTTACAATATTATGGCATATATAACACATAATGGCATTATGGTATATATATAATTTCCAATTAACATATGTCAAGTCTAAAATGTATCAAACACACCAGTTAGATTTGGCATATGCCAATAGTAGTTCAATCTACTACTAAACAGAAACAGTAGGAGCGGTATTGGGATGCTGTGATTGTTTGGACAAAGGTAAGATGAAGCCAATAATGGGGGACCTTGATGTCAGCAATTCTACCCCAACTCCTTCAACCTACCCAAACAGTAATACGTGGTCTTCTGTTCATATATACACACAAACACACTATATACAAACTGTTAGCAATCACCGTGAATACTGGTGTGTTATGTAACAATATATATATATTTGGAGCTCTGTGAACAGATTGAGTGACATCAAGTCACTCACTCCTTGGGTACAGTGAGCACATGTACTGTGTAACATTGTTGATATAGACGTAATGTTATTCCCTTCTATACTCCTGCCACCAAGCAGTTGCGGGTACAAACCTATCACATGCATTCGTTTAAAGATTGAATTTTTTCATGACAGTTAAATAGAAATAGAAATTTATATCTCAAGTACCACAAACGTTGAATGAAAAAAAGAAAAGTTGAATCTTAAATGATTAAAAACAGATTAAAGTCTCCTTATAATTTAAAGCTGATGATTTGGGAATAGCGGTAGAATAAATTGTTTTCATTGTTTATGTTAATACTGTATTATTACTATTTTGAATGGAAAACACCCAAATCATATACACCTACTGTATTAAAAGTTTTTACTAAAAGCGGTGATATTTTGAGAACAATAAAGATGTAAAAAAAAAAATTGAAGCATTGGGAAGAGTGATAATTGTTCTTAAAGTACACATTTTATCTTGACGATGTTTTAGTGCTATTCAATGAGAACGTTTTAATCTTTCTGACTTTAATGACACTTTCCTAAATATATGCTGCTGTCAAACGTAAGCCTTCTACATTTTCAGTTTTTTGTTTGTTTGTTTGTTTTTTGTTTTTTTTTTGGCTCATTTATGTAACCTTTATATTTTCTGTTAATTTAAACAGCAAACATAAAAGATTTTTTTTTTTTATTGTGTTTTGAAATGCTAAACCAGAATACTTAAAAATATTTTGTATAACTTCATTAATTAAACACACTTAGAAATGTCCCAGACACTTAAAGAGGTAACTCATTGATAGAGTTGATATTTTAGTCTAGATATAGGTTCCCGGCAATTGTGTGATAATGAGGAGAAATGTTGACTACAGAGGTCCAATTAGTATTGGTGATAACATGTTGTTGACTTTTGTAAAGTGCCTCTTAAGTTGCATTGATGTCTTAAACATATCATGGACTAAGTAGTGTTTCTTCAGAATCATTAGTGAATCCTTTATCTTATGACATGTTGTTTGTGTCTTGAGATCTGGATTTTGAAGAATTACATTTTTTAAGTATTCGAGGTTTTTTTTTTTTGTTCGTTCTAAGATACGCTGTTTCTGATGGGATCCCTTACTGGACATTGTGGTTTAAGGAGACATCTCTACGTAATGGGGCTCATGCCGAATCCATTTCGTAGAGTCTGTGAGACAGAGAAGGAAACACCCATCCAATTATGACTGATTGCCTGGGTTGTGAGGAAATTAGGTTCAGGACCTTTGGTCGGAACAGGATGTCTATGGAAAAGCTCAGGCTAATTCCCCTTAAGGTTAGTATCCGATTTATTCGGACTGCGGTGAATCTTAGATGGATTAGACCCGGGTCTGGATATTTGTTCTAGACCCGGTTTGTTGTTGTTTTTCTTGGGATAGCTACATGTGCCCAGTGAGGCTTTAGATAGCGTAGGATTTGGTCCCTTCCCACAGACAAATAATAATAAGATACGCTCTTTTTCCACCTGTATTGCTCAGTTTTACCAGAGTATCGGTGACTATAAGCTGGAAGGCGGTGGTAAATTGCGCCTTAATCCCTGCTGGTAGTGCCCATCCGCTACGACTTTAACCTGCAGCTTGCTGCGAATATTATTAGCAACAAATCGCTACGTGTACCAAGCTCTCTATTGTAATCTCAGCTTGTTGGGTTGGCTATATCGGCCTAGTGAGGCATTGGATAATGCATATTGTGCAAGGTCTAATCAAATCCTTTAATTATTTAAATAATTATTTGTTAAAAACAGTTTTGAATTTAAAACACAGAAAGTAATTTAATATTTCACTATGTTAATTTCTTTTTATATATATATACAGGGTGACCCAAGGTATGTGGATAACGACTTTTTCTCGGAAACTAAGATAGCTAGAAAAAAACTAAAAAATACGTGTCCCCTTAGTTTTTTGTTAGAAAACCAAATTTAATTTGCAAATTTGTTTTAGTGCTTCCAGAAGCGAGATACAGGCACCAACTTCATTTTTTCAAATGGGGAGATGTGGTTTTTATTTAAGAAATAGATTCCTCTATTTGTTGTAAGAAAAATTTACTTGAACGGTTTTTTCTTTGAGCGATATTTTACAAGTTATGAATGAAAACATGATTCCTATAGAAATTTCAAAATTATATTATAACGGTTTTTTGATTGAATAAGAAGAAAAGTACTATTTTATTATAAATTTTACTCCTCATTAATTACAGATCTTGCTCGAACTGGCCCCCACCATTAGAGATGTATTTCTTTGGTCGTAAGGTACAATTGGCAGGAAAAAGCATGTGTATGCATCTCTAATGGTGGGGGCCAGTTCGAGCAAGATCTGTAATTAATGAGGAGTAAAATTTATAATAAAATAGTACTTTTCTTCTTATTCAATCAAAAAACCGTTATAATATCATTTTGAAATTTCTTATAGGAATCATGTTTTCATTCATAACTTGTAAAATATCGCTAAAAAAGAAAAAAAACCGTTCAAGTAAATTTTTCTTACAAAAAATAGTGGAATCTATTTCTTAAATAAAAACCACACCTCCCCATTTGAAAAAATGAAGTTGGTGCCTGTATCTCGCTTCTGGAAACACCAAAACAAATTTGGAAATTAAATTTGGTTTTCTAACAAAAATCTACGGGGACACGTATTTTTAGTTTTTTTCTAGCTATCTTAGTTCCGAGGAAAAAGTCGTTATCCATATACCTGGGACACCCTGTATATATATATATATATATATATATATATTATATATATCTATATATATTAATAAGCAAGCTAAAGAATTAGTTGGCTGGGGCCATAGAGAAACTTTTTATTTTTTTAAAAGTTTACTCGACGTTTCGGACGGACACCTTTGGTATCCTTCCTCAGGAACTGTTAAGGAAGAATGGAGATTTAAATGTTGGAGGAGGTTATTGTATAATAATACAATGTTATAATATGTATATATGTATATATATATATATAATATTACAATAACCTCCTCCAACATTAAAAAAAGTTTCTTGTTTGGCCCCAGCCAATTAATTTTTTAGCTTGTTTAATTAACAACGGCCAAACATAAATATTGTTTACATTGATATGTAAGTAAAGTAAGTAAAGTAAAGTAATGCCTACTTATTCAGGCGGGCTTAACGTCCAGCTACCAAATTAGGTGTCGTGGACGGGGGCAGAAGCACCTACTTTACTAATAACATTTTTCAACAAATATAAAATTTAGCACGTATACGCTGGACTCGAACTGGGGTCCTCCCACTTACAAGTCCATGCTCATAACCACTACACCAACACCTGCCCCACATTGATATTTTTATATATAATGAATCAATAATATAATATAAATATTTATAAAATATATATTTTATATATACATATATAAGTAATTATCGTAGAGAAATATTGTGACCTTCTGTGATTTAAATTCAGAATTTATTTATTTATTTTTAATAAGTAATAATATATATACATAAATACAAAGATCAAGATATTTGACAGTATTCAAGAAAACTAATTGCCATTTTGTAATATATTAAAGCGAGAAAAAAAATGAAATGTCTACGATAAGATAATGATAATGATGTGCCGCAGAGAATTAAGCACGGCCATAATAAAGTTGTAAATAAGCTGGTGCTAAGTTTGTACAATAAAAAAAAAAAGATATAAGAGATAATAAAACTTCATTAATTTAAGAAGTCGGTGTTGGTACTTTACTTTAAAAACTCTTTGGTTACATGAAATAGCATAATTTGCTTAAAATTGTTGGCAATTACACCACACATAGCCAAGTTCATTCATAAATTATACAATCTCGTTATTACTTACGGCTGGTTTAGGGCTATTTACTGATACGATCTAGTAAAGTATTTTTTTTTTTTAAAGGAATTTATTGTTTTGATTTTTAATTAGACTATAAAATTTTAAACAAGTTTCTCTAACTTTTATTTTTTATTAAATTTTCAATTATTTGCTTTCTGTTTTGCCAAAAGATGAATTATAGGTATCTGTACCAAATTTTTGAAATAAAATTATCAGAGGCAAATCTGTTGCATACCAAAAGGTTTTAGCAAATGATCTGTGTGTGTAGGTGTGTCTGCTTTTGCAGGAATTTACGAGTTTAAAAAGGGGGAAAAAATACAGAAAGCTGAAACTTATTAATAATATTAACGACAGAAAATATATATATAAGATGCTAATGACAAAGGCAGATGGTGTACTGACCCCCCGCCGAGTTCCCACCCTTGTTTAGTTCTGGCCTTTTATATGAAATGTTGCTTCCCACTTTTCCTCACGATACTGGATCGAACACCGTCATTGCATTCACGGGAATCGAATCCTCGTTCTAACTGTGAATGCGCTAGCCACTCGACCAACACGTGATAGAACTTGGAATGTTAACAGCACAGACAAAAACATATGTCTTTTATCTGGTATTTTATCATGCATACTTCTTCATCATGCATAGCATGCATACTTCTTTTATTTCTGACCGGTTTCGGATTTTCATCCATCGTCAGAGCAAATTCACCAAGTTCATATAGAATTTTCACTTCAACCTAATGTTTCTGTTACACTCATACTTGTTGGTTGTATATGTGTGGGGAAGCTATAAGGTTACATACACATATTCATCATAACCTTATAACCTCCCCATATATATACAACCAACAAGTGTGAGTGTAACAGAAACATTAAGTTGAAGTGAACTCTACACCAACTTTGTGGTGAATTCGCTCTGACGATGGATGAAAATCCGAATCCGGTCAGGAACAATATAAATATGCATGCTAGACGGATAAAATACCAGATGTTATCCTGCATTGCGGACTCAACCACATATTCAATATCATTTTTATTTGAAACATTTTTTTTTTTTTGGAAAAATTTACTAATCAGTTTTATTTCCGGTTTTCTACAAATTTTCCCATAAAAGCAAAGGCGGGTTTCATAAAACTAGAGAATGGATTTAGCAATAAGATTAGAAATATATTAAATGATACTGTAGAATAAATAGAACACACAAACTGCAAGGACATTACACTTAGGTAGCGAGAATGATCAAGAGTCTGAGAATAATAAGATGGTAGTAGATAGGATGCTGACTGAATGTACTGTTGCATAACTTTCATAAAACTGTTCTGCTGTCCCTCTATTTATATGAATCAAACTCTCCCTTCCTAGTCTGGCCTAGGGGTGGGGTAACTAACTTTTATTGTGGTAGTTGGTTCCGCAGAGCTGGAAAGCATCAGAGACATTTTTCGTGATAGCCTGCTTCATTTTGTGGTCATCGACCGGTTTCGGGCGTTCGCCCTTCTTCAGGATGCGTTTGTCAGACAGTGTGATAACACAGACTTGCACAGAGCAAACTCAGTTTACACACTGACTAGGTCTTTTTAATTGTATTTAAAAACTAAACTCTTAAACTAGGTCAAGAAGGGTATGGTGATGGTACCTGAGAGGGAAAAGGAACACGTGTTTCGGTTGTTAAAGGGGCAAATTTTCCTTAAAATGGAAACAACACGTGGGGGTCTAATTTTTAAACTCTGTTGTTTGTGGGAGATTCACTTTTTTTTTTCTTTTTTTTATCAAAACACTCTATAGGGCGTACCTGAGCTCGCGCTCATCCCAGCCCGCAAACTATTCATCCATCGCAATCGACTTTACTATAAACAGAACTGCTTCTATATATATATAATCACTAAATAAACGAGGGATGGGCACTCAAAAGTGCACATAAGCGAACATAAAAACTAAAGCATCCTAGACTAACCACAATATAACCTAGTACACGTACAAACCTCATACAGTCAATAAATACAGTCATACCTTGCACATCCATACAAGACTTGCCTAAGGAACCTCTCAGTACTCGATATTCCTGAGAGGTCATCTAAAATTCTACAGCTACCCGAATCTAACGCACACAGACTACAGACAAGCAATAAATTACTATCACACAAAACATTTACTCCGCCTACCCAAGGGAAAGACCCCAGGACATACGCCGCGGCAGAGCAGATTCCGCAAACATTTTGAAGGCATTATATGCCGTCTCATTTTCTAGAAGCAAGGGCAGAATGTCATTGCTAAGGTTCACATGAAATCCAATTCCTTGCCACAAGTTTGTGCGGAGATCTTTATAGAGCTCACAGTCTAAAACTATGTGTTCAGCGGTCTCCTCTTCGCCACAGCGACTTCGACCCTCACTCACCAGCCCCATTCTAAATCACTTGTCATTTATCTGCCCATAAGACTAGCCTATCATTTATCTGCCCGGTTACAAGTCTGGAGACGGCATATGAAAAATCCGTTGTGACTATTCTATGACCAGCCGTCGCGTCCGGAAGATACCTATATGTTGTTCTTCCCTTCGCAGAACTCGCCCAGCGGGCTTTCCATATGTCCAAAAGATCCTGTTTAATTTTTGTTATCCTACTATTTCTCAGCCAAATCAAATAATCATTACTAGCGTCCACCTCTGGGAAAGGTTCCACAGTAATGCCACCCAGGCTCACCGTAGGGAGATTCACTTTACAATTAACTAATTTTTATATTTAATAAACTTAACACTGTATAATAAATAGGACATACAAACTGCAAGGACTTTACACTTAGGTAGCGAGAATAATAAAGAGACAGACTGGCTGAATAATAAGAAGATAGGTTGCTGACTGGATGTACTGTTGTAAAACTATCGTAAAAACTGTCCTGTACTATTCTACTGTCGCTCTATTTATATGAATCGAACTCTTCCTTCCTAGTCTGGCCTAGGTGGGGTAGGAGTAACTAACTTTTGATTTATTTTATGTCTGCTTCTTCGCTCTTTACAGATCCTATGAATCTTTAATGATTCGAATCCCATTACAAATCACTTTTGTTTGAAAGTTTTTCCGAGAAAATTCATTTAAGGGGTTTTTAGTGGGAGGGCGTGGTTAAGATTTCCTCAAAAATAAAATAAAAAATGTCGTTTTAAAAAGTTTCGATTTTTTCCATTCATGTAAAGTGAAGGCAACAAAACAGTTACAAATTAATAACAAAAGCAATAGAAACAGATTACATGCCAGATTACAACAACGTTCCTATCCAACTGATTAACGTTGTGTTTAAGTGTGATGTACAAGAAAGTTACCCTGAATTTTACACTATATATACTGACGGTTCGAAAACAGGTTCGCATATAGGGGCTGGCTTTTATATACCCAATAGGAATACAAATAAAAAATTAAAATTAAATTATAACAACCTTCTTCTAATTATACAGCTGAGTCAATAGCAATTTTAGAAGCCCTATTGTATGCAAATATATTACCTCATTCAAAGTTTGCCATATTCACCGACCGCAAAAGTATAGTAGATGCATTAACCAATCCAGGATACAGTTCGAATGACACCATATTAAAATAAGAAATAGTAAAGCTAAGTAAATGATTTAGAGGATGAAAATAAAATAGTGAAGGTAATCTGGTTGATGAAAGGTCATGTGCGAGCATCAGTGGGAATGAAATGGCAGATAAAGATGGCTAGAGAGGCCAGCGAAGAAAATATATCATCATAATCAACTTAGTCCCGCACAATGATTTAAAAATATTAATAAGGAAATTGATAACAGATGACAGGCAAGCTGAATACACAGTATACAGTAAAGGATCAATTTACAAGCAATCAAATCCAGATGTAGGAAAACTGCCATGGTTACAATAGATCGACGTAAGTAGAAAAGTAGTAAGAAAGAATAATGAGTAGGTTGCGGTCAGGTCATGCGCTATGTGGAAAATACTTACACAAAATTGGGAAAAGAAGAACTGAAATATGCGAAAGTTGCCACGTGATAAACGACATCCAGCATGTATTTATGACGAGTTCAAAGTATAATAGTCAGAGAAAACTACTATTTGATCAATTATACCTATAAATTGGACTCTCCATTTAATTTCAATTTGATAGTAAACAATATAATTGTCACTTATAAAGCATTAGATAGTTTTAAAGAAAAAATATATCTGTTGTGGTGGTTGGTTCCGCAGAGCTGGAAAGCATCAGAGACATTTTCCGTGGTAGCCTGCTTCGTTTTGTGGTCATCGACCGGTTTCGGGCGTTCGTCCATCTTCAGGATGCGTTTTTCAGACAGTGTGCCAACACAGACTCGTTCAGAGACTTAGTTTCACACTAACTGAGGTGTGTTTTTAAATACTAAACTCTTAAACTAGGTAAAGGGATGTGGCCAGATGGGTGGGAAAACACGTGTTTGGGTTGTTAAAGGGCAAATTCTTTTCTTACAGTGGACGCGGGGGTCTAATCTTTAAACTCTGTTGTTGGAGGGGAGACTTATTTCACAATTAACTAACCAAAATATTAAGAATATACAAAAATAAAAAATAAGATACACAAAATAAATCTAAATAAAATCAAACAACGATTAAACTAACATTTTAAAATTCATTTATTCGTTTAAAACTGAACGATTTTTTATATAATTAAACTAAGTTTTCCCAGTTCCAAAGAATTAAGAAATTCCAGTCATTCTTTCACTTTTCCACGCAACCCTCACATCCTCGCAAGCATGTATACCTAATTACGTTTTCTTATATAATTAAGTTTTTTATTATGCATCCCACAAAGCATGTCACATCATCACTCACATACATCATCCAAATACTCAATATAACATCATCCAACATATTTTTACTCAATAAAACATCCAAATATTTTTCACATACACACGCTGTTGTTGGAGGGGGACTTACTTCACGATTAACTAACCAAAATATTAAGAATATACAAAAATAAAAAATAAGATGCACAAAATAAATCTAAATAAAATTAAACAACGATTAATTAAACGAATGAATGAATTTTAAAATGTTAGTTTAATCGTTGTTTGATTTTATTTAGATTTATTTTGTGCATCTTATTTTTTATTTTTTTGTATATTCTTAATATTTTGGTTAGTTAATCGTGAAGTAAGTCTCCCTCCAACAACAGAGTTTAAAGATTAGATCCCCGGTCCACTGTAAGAAAAGAATTGCCCTTTAAACAACCCAAAAACACGTGTTTCCCACCCATCTGGCCACATCCCTTTACCTAGTTTTAAGAGTTTAGTATTTAAAAACACACCTCAGTTAGTGTGAAACTAAGTCTCTGAACGAGTCTGTGTTGGCACACTGTTCTGAAAAACGCATCCTGAAGATGGACGAACGCCCGAAACGGTCGATGACCACAAAACGAAGCAGGCTACCACAAAATTGTCTCTGAAAAAATATCTGTTTTAAAACATTAATGGCTGTATGGTAGTATACGCAATGCCAAAAACACCGTTTTTTTTTTTTTGTTATTGTCATTGAAACACTGCACATTTTTATTCAGTAAATTCTATTATATTTCAATCAAAGTAAGAGGAAGTCGTGTTTGTATTTCACAATAGAGTTTTTTTTTTTTTTTTTTTTTAAATAATTATAAACAAATAGAGCTGTCGATTATTTCCACAGTTTCAAACTAAAGCTTTAGTTGGGAAGGTAAGTTGAAATAGTGGGTTCTGGGGATTAGTTTGCCTGTATGGACAGGTGCATAACATTTTGGTGTGTGTCTGTGTGTGGTGTGCTTCTACCTAAATTGTCTGTTGGGTTACTTCTCAGGGTTATTTGTGGTCCAATAGACAAATAACTATTTGATAATAGTGATTTCGTTGTATATATATATCTACATACTAATTTATAGTTTATATCTGTTAATTAAGTAATTCAATTTTTTTTTTTTTAAGTCAACGATGGGGGAATTTCAAACCAATTATGACCATCTCTTTTGTTTCTTAGTTATCTAGCAACAAGTTTCCTGATAACAGTATAATAATCACTTATTACGTCGAAATGCTGCTAAAAGCAACCGCGCTGCTTTCATCAATTCACCTTTAGAATGTTACGAGAATCAAAAAGTTTATAATTAACGCAGCGTTCGTTAATTAATTGGACAAAGTTTGGACGACAGTGTCGCCACCATCACCACCAACAAAGTCGAAGGTGTTTCCACCCAGTCCGTGATTCTGATTATTTTACCTTTTGTCCAAAATGTTGCATCAATTTCCGATACAGTATATAATCAAAAACTTTATCGTATTAATTTTGTTTATGGTATGTATTGTGTAATTTTTTTTTTTTTAATCAAAATTGGCAATCAAATTAATTAATTTGGTAAAATAACTTTCGAGAGAAACTTCATAAAGGTATTATTGTATCTATTACTTTCTTTTACTGCTTGTAAGAGGAGGTAATGCAATCATATCAAAATTTTGATATCTGTTTTCATAGGAAATACATATTTTGTGGTCGCCTAAGACCCAAAAAAAAAATGGTTTTTTTAGGACAAAATGGTGTGTTTGTGTGATCAGCATGATTCAATAATGGAAAAAATCCCAGAAAGTTTAAACTTGATATTTAGTTTAAGTTTCATCCGAAAATCTGGTATTTTTACAATTTGATCAAGATCAGTCATAACTGGAAATAAACACTTTACTGAATGAATACATTTTCAGATTTCTAAGATTCCACGGAAAAACAGCTCAAAGATTTTTCTTTAAAACTTGTATATCAACTATACTACAAAAGAGCTACACTTTATTTAGTAACATTTTTCCAGAACAATTTATTAAGGGGAGTTTCGAGGAGATGTGCGTGGTTATGGTTCCTTCTAAAGTGCGTTTTAATTTATTATTATTATCATCCATAATATTATCAATTAGAGTTAAATATGTTGCAAAAATTTTCAGTTGAAGAAAATCGATTGAAGCAGAAGTGCGTTATTATTGAATAATTTTTTCAGTTTTTTTTTTTTTTTGTTTTTTTTTGCAATTTTCTCCATGGAAAACACCGACGGAGTTTCATTAAACCTTGTTTACTAACTGTACACACAGACACTATCAATGATTTACTTTTTATCATCAGAGGCATATTCCGTGGTCATCGACTGGCTGGGTGTTCGCGTCTTCAGGATGTTGTCAACAGTGTGAAACACAGACTTGCCAGAGCAATTCAGTTATACACTGACTGGTATTTTTTAATTGTATTTTTAAAGTTAAACTCTTAAAAATAGGTCAAAGGGTGGTATGGTAGCTGGGTGGGGAAGCAACACAAAGGTGTTGGGTTGTTAAAGGGGCAATTTTCCTAAAATGGAAACAATACGTGTGGGGGGGGGGGGCTAATTTTTTAAACTTTGTTGTTGGAGGGAGATTCACTTGAAAATTAAATAATCAGGATAACTTTAAAATTAAATTAAATAACGATTTCAAGCTAACACAAATTAAAATTAAGCGATTAATATAATAAAAATTAAATATACTTAAGCATACTAAGCATATTTTATAATATTTATAACTATGTAATATATATATATATGTACATATTATACTATATATATATTACTGTACATACATATACTAAACATATACCATACAAATACACATATATCATATATTATATATATATCATATTATATACCATCATGATAATTGTATATATACCACGTATATGTAGTGGGTTCAGATGTCTTGAAGAGGTGTTGTGATGCGATGAATAGTTGGGAGTTAATTAGAGATTTTTAGAGAGTTGTTACTCGGAATATGAATTACCAATTTACGAATATATATATATATTTTAACAATAATTTAAACGTTTGAAAAGATAAACTACAATTAATTTAAAATGATTTAAAATGTAACTAGAATGCACAACTATATGATTGATAAATAAATATATGTTTAAATACTTAGATAGGGAAACACTGGTAGAAACTTGATGATACGCTGATGAAATACTGAAGAATAATCATCCCCTCTTCTTGTGGAGAGACGTTATATTGCCATCCCTCACACATTGACAAGTGTGTAATTAGGGGTCACACTAAAACATCTCTTGCCGTGTGTTGACCCTAGGTCTTGAATAGGTCAGTGAACAGGTGTGGCAACACGTGATGGTAGTTATCAAAAGACTGTAGCCAGGTGGTCTTTTGAGTGTTTGTTTATTGGCGGTTATCAAAAGACTGTAGCCAGGTGGCCTTATGAGTGATTTGTTGACCCTTGTATATTGGCCAGGCGGCTTCTGTATACTGACCTTATAATGACCCTTTTGAAAGCAGTGTGTCTTTAGCGGTTCCTGTCCTTGGCGGTCCCTTTGACCGTGCACTGACCGCGGCTCTTGACCTGAATAATAGCGACTGGCTGGCACCACTAGTTATAATTTTTATAATTAAAAATTATATATTTTCCTTCTTGTTATCACTCCTTCTTGTTATCACATTACATATACATATACATATTTATAACTATGCATTCCACTCGACCTTTCACCTCTTTTCACAACATTCACATACACTCTCCATGTACGCACGCATACTTAATTTTTTTTTTTTTTTTAAACTAAACTAAAAGTATAACTGTTTAAGAACTAATTGGTCCATGTATACTACTTGTGCTGGTAAGTGCATTTTTATTGTTGTGGGAAAAGTGTTTTAGAATAACGGTTCACTGGCAAATTTTGTCTGTTCGTTTATTAATTTTTGTCTCTGATGCTTTCCAGCTCTGCGGAGCCAACCACCACAACAACTATTTACTTTTCTTCGAAAATTGCTTTAAGGGGGTTTTGTGTAGGGGGGGGAGGTGAAGCTTTCTTCAAAATAAGTTGTTTTATAAAGTGTAGATATTCTCCGTTTCATGTAAATTCAAGGGAACCAAATATCTAAGAGAAACTCGTGTTTGTGTATTCCCACCAGATTGTGTAAAAATTCAATTCATACTGGAGATTCCCAGATCTTAAAAAAGTGGTTTTTAGAAATTGTTCTGTATAACATGTGTGGGTCAACATAACACAAAATGGGCAAAAAATTGCTGAAACTTCATACTTCATATATTTCGTTAAGTTTTACCAGCGGATCCGGTGTAATGACATAGCAATGTCAAAGCAATGTCAAAGCCTTTACAAAATATAATAAAAGAAAGAATAATTTATAACTAGTGGCCCCACAGCCGGCCGCTGCCTTTTCAATACAAATGTATCAAAGACAAGCACCGATAAACCCTGTTTATTGAACAGAAGCCACCTGGTCTTTGAAAGTCACCGATGGGCGACCGAGTCTGGTCACTGACCTGAATCACTGGTCACCGACCTAACCAAGGTCGCACAAGGTCGCACGCTACTAGAGATGTCTTAGTGTGAGAACTTACTTACACACTTGACAGTGTGTAAGTAAGACTCTTCGCCCCACTGGAAGAGGGGATCATTATATCATTATATCAGTAGCGACAGTATCATCAGTATCATCAGTATATCATTACAGTTCGAGAGCGCGTCCCTATACAAGGTTTAACTTATAATTATTTCCATAGTTGTGCATATTAGTTTATTTATTATAAACATTTTAAATTATTTGTTATTTAACTCTTAAAATTATTTATTTACTTTTATCAAATCATATTAATTGTAGTTACCATTACGCTCATTCAAATTATTTATTCTATTTTTATAAATTCAGTGTTAGTAATTCAAGCATTAACTCTCTAAACTAACTTCCGCCTAATAAATCCCTCTTGAAGACATCTAACTTCATACCTCAGGAATCACGACAATTGATTCCACTACATCTGGTGGCAGCGGTGGGATCCGAACAGTGATTCCACTACACCGGCAATATGGTTTTAATCAAAATCAGTCAACCGGAAGAACCACTTTACCGACTAGTATTTTTTTTCTTGCTATTTTGTCGAAAATAACTTAACGATTTTCATTAAACTTGGCACACATGTAACCACTGCTTCCGCCTACGATGACGTAAAAGCGACTTAAGGGTGGCTTACTTAATTACTTACTCTCTGACCATCACAGCCCGAGAAGGGGCTCAGCCCCTATTTTTCCATCTTTCACGGTCCCTCGCCGCCGTTCTCCAACTAAGCAGGCCGACCGCCTCCAAGTCATCCTCGACGTCCTTCACCCATCTTAGCCTTGGTCTACCTCGGGTCCTTTTCCCACCAGAATGCCCATATAATGCTCTCTTTGGAACCCTTATATCCTCCATCCGGTATATGTGTCCCAACCAGCGCAGTCTATCGGCTTTTATGCAAGACACAATATCAGACTCTCCAAATAGTTCCGCCACTTCTTGGTTCGTCCTGATCCTGAAGCCTTCCTCTGTCCTCATAGGTCCAAATATTCTTCTTAATAATGAGATGTTTGTACGGCAATGGCCAGAGGAGTTTTTAAAGAAAACAACTTTCTTTGTTGCTCTACGTTTAGGGTACCATTGGTGCCCTTCTTCAGGAGCTCTGTAAAAATTTATTGACGAAAATACATTATTGTATAATTATAGTAGTTATGAAAAGTTCATAGATTTATAAAAAAAAAAGAAGAAAGACAAATTTAAATTAAAGAAATATTACCAGAAGAAATTATAAAACAGAAGTGATAGTAAATTAAACAATTAGATAAAGTAAATACTGTCACTTCCGTTTTATAATTTCTTCTGGTAATATTTCTTTAATTTAAATTTTTCTTTCTTCTTTTTTTTGTTATAAATCTATGAACTTTTCATAACTACTATAATTGTACAATAATGTATTTTATTCAATAAATTTTTACAGAGCTCCTGAAGAAGGGCACCAGTGGAACTCGAAACGTAGAGCAACAAAGAATTTTTTTTTTTTTTTTAAAAACTCCTCTGGCCATTGCCGTACAAACATCTCATTGTAATTTTAAGGTCTGACGATTTGAATACCATTCTCCTTAATATTTTTCTTTTCCATCTGCGTCACCTTTGCTCATCTGCTCGTGTCAAAAACCACGTTTCTATGCCATAGGTGACAACCGGCCTCAGCACTGTTTTTTATAAAGCCTTATTTTCGCTACTATTGACACATTTTTACTTCTAAATACCGCTCGAAGAGCCCGCAGGCATCTATTTCCAACAGCCATTCGTCTAGAAATATCTTCTATTATCTCGTTTTTTTTTTTTTAGGTTAACACTGTGGCCATATATTTAAAATCATTAACTCCTTCAAAGATATATTCCCCCACCCATAGGTTCCGAAATATCCTTCTCTTCCTGGTCATGACCATTATTTGATTTTCTGGCAGTTAAACTCCAATCCAAAATTTTTGGCCGCTGCCTCCATTTCCAAGAATGTCGCTTTTAGCTCTGCTCGAGATCTTGCCAATAAAGCCACGTCATCAGCATAGGCTAACACTTGTAGCATCCTAGTGTACAAATTCCCGCCCCGTCTGATGGATAGCCTTCTCATAATCGCCTCCAAAACAATATATATAAATAACGTTGGCGACTTCGGGTCCCCTTGCCTGAGGCCCGAGTAGATCTCAAATTCCATAGAATTTTGCCTTGGACCATGGCGTTTCCACAACTTCCCCTCAAACTCATAGCCACCAGTCTAATTTGGTTTTTCCGGAAATTCAAGCGTTGCTAGAATTCCAGAATTTGAAGAAAATTGTTTCGTAACCGGAAGTCTAAATTTATAGTGTAGATTTGAATATTTTTAAAAATACTTTTCGATGAATATGTCTATGCAAGTTTAAAGAAAATTTAGGAATTCGAATTGTAATCATTTAAGCAAGAGAATGTCGTGTGAATGGTCCACATAAATTTTTTTCGAAAAATTATAAACAATTAGATGAATATATTATTAAAGTATTAATATTGTTGTGTAATTATAGGCTAGTTAAATATTGTTGAAACATAATTGCTAGTAAGTTTGTTTCTAGGCGATTGATATATGTTACACTTACTAAGTAGAGTGTGATAACTAGTCTATTTGGATCATGTTTGTATCCTATTTGACTTCCAGCTTCGTATTGCTTGTACCAATGTTACTACAAACAACTATCCAAATGCCCTTGTTATGTGACACTCTAATAGCTGAGTATCGTATTAATGATAGTTAATGTGAATCTAACTCTGACGATACGGCCTGTAACCTCCCCTCTGGCCAAACCGGCTAGAACCTTTTCAAAACCAATAACTCTACTTGGATTTAATGAATATTCACTAGCTAGAATTGAACATTACCTGCTAATATATATTTTACATTATCAACGATAACTGCAGTGATTTGCACCATTGGGAAGGTCCTTATCAATACAACTCTAATATACTAATGCTACTATATAATGCTAATATTATAATGCGACAGAGTCAGAAATATTTTCCGTGATCCGTGAATAATTGCTTTTTCTCTCAGTTGACGGGGGGGAGAAAATTTTCTCTCATTTAAAATTTTAAAAAGCATTGAGGTTATATGACATAATTCTTAAGTTTGTTGAAAATTAATGATTGGAGGTTGGATACCTGGGTATGAACTAAATTAAGGGTTGTTTGTATCTGCACGGACAGCCTAGACTCCCCTAAACGGACCCTAAACTCCAACTCGCCTAGGCAATCCCGCGAGAGTGGTGTCCTCCCAAATATACGAAACCTAGTTCCAGCGAAACGGGGACACCGACATAAGTAGTGGATACACCGTTTCCCTAACTCCGTCATCACAGTTCTGACAAATGGGACTCGGCGCCCTCCCTATGTTGAACAAGTGACTGGACACCCAAGTGTGTCCAGTCACTGTCCCTACCAAGGTCCTCAAAACCGTCCTACTAAGAGACAGGAGATACTCCGAAATTCCCTGCTTGCTTGCCTTTATGAATCTTTTAGCTTGGAGGCACCCCTGCGTATCCCCCCAGCGTTTCTCCAAAGCTCTCGCCTCCCCAAAGTCTAATCTGTTTGTCGCGAAACGTCTTTGTAACGGCCAGGACTGGTTCAGGACCACAAAATGGTGATGATGATCCCTCCCTGGCCAGCCAATCCGCCCTCTCATTGCTCTCTATTCCCGCATGTCCGGGTATCCAATAGAGATGCACCTTACCCCTCCGAGCCAAAGCGTTAAGCCTTCTCTTTGGTGTTAGACTGTTCTAAAAGACTGGAAGAGTTTTCTTCTTTGAAGGATGTGCTTCTAGTCTGGGTATCAGGTCACGTGGGAATTTTTAGGAATGAAGAGGTGGATAGGTTTGCCAAATTGGGAGCGTGCTATTGGTGTGTTTTTTGGCACATGTCTATCAGGCTTCCAGACATGGATGACCTCACAGCACCTTATCCTTATGGATGAGCACAGCACGTTATCAGCAGTCTAAGACGCTCATTGGGGGTCCGGGCGGGGTTTTAAGTGTAAGGGAGGTCCTGAGTCTTTCACAGACCTCTCTCAGGCATCTGGTTGGCTTCCTCACTGGGATTGTGGTTAAAGAGACATCTCTATACAATGGGATGCATGCCTTACCCCTTTTTGTAGAGTTTGTGAGACGGAGGAGGAGAAAACACCCATACATCTCATGACGGATTGTTTTATCATTGAATATGAGGATGGGTCCACAATGGAGGATTACATCTGGTATTTTATCCGTCTGTATTGTTCCTGACCGGTTTCGGATTTTCATCCGTCAACAGTGCACGTGTAGAGAGAGTTCACTTCAACCCAATGTTTCTGTTACACTCACACTTGTTGGTTTATTGGTTGTATATATATGTGCCGGAGGTTATAAGGTTATGTTACTACCAATGTGTGTGTGTGTATCTGATGACAAAATGGAATTATTATAAATTATGATTATACATTAGAAAATAGTGTATATATTGTTATAAAGTATCCTTCAGGACATGTTATTTATTATACACTATTTTCTAATGTAGAATCATAATTTATTATAATTCCCTTTTGTCATTAAACACACACACACACACACACACACACACACATTGTAACATAACCTTATAACCTCCGGCACTTATATACAACCAACAAGTGTGAGCGTAACAGTGAACTCTTTATACGAACTTGGTGAATTTGCTCTGACGATGGATGAAAATCCGAAATAGGTCAGCAACAATATAAATATGCATGCTATGACGGATAAAATACCAGTTCTGGCCTTCCCTATGAAATGTTGCTATCCACTTTTCCTCACGATACTGGATCGAACACCGTCATTGCATTCATGGGAATCGAATCCTAGTTCTAACGGTGAATGATCTAGCCACTCGACCAACACGTGATAGAACTTGGAATGTTAACAGCACAGACAAAAACATATGACTTTTATCTGGTATTTTATCATGCATACTTCTTCATCATGCATAGCATGCATACTTCTTTTATTTCTGACCGGTTTCGGATTTTCATCCATCGTCAGATCAAATTCACCAAATTCGTGTAGAGTGTTCACTTTCAACCTAGTGTTTCTGTTACATATAAATATTCAACATAACCTTATAACCTACCCACATATATACAACCAACAAGTGTGAGTGTAACAGAAACATTATGTTGAAATGAACACTCTACACGAACTTGTTGAATTTGCTCTGACGATGGATGAAAATCCGAAATAGGTCAGCAACAATATAAATATGCATGCTATGACGGATAAAATACCAAATATTTTATTATTTAAAAACATTTCAAATGCCGAAAATCTATAAATATGGCGTCCATTTCGAATTTTCACCCCAATTTGTGTTAGCACTAAACTTTGTTTTTCACTCTTTTTTTACTCCTGGTAGGAGGAAGTATTGTAAATTGTGTCAAAATTTCAGTATCGAGTATTCACCGGAAACACATGTTTTGAGGTCCCCTAAATACAATAAAGAGGTTTTTAGAAAAGGGTCGGTGTGTATGTGTGTGTGTGTGTGTGTGTGTGTATACGAGTATATAGGGTGACCAGAGTTATATGCTCCACCCACTTTTTTTTTAAACGGCGGGAAATTTCGAAAAAATAGAAAACACGTATTTAATCATTTTTAGTCTAGTTTATTTTCAGTGATTGATCCATTTTTTTATACCCCAATATCCCGAGATACAGCATCCAACTTTTTTTTTCAAATGGAACATTATATTTTTTTTTGCATATTTTTATAGTACTTGAGCCTCTAAAAAAAAAAAAAAATTTTAAATCGGTTAGGTTTTTCAAAAGTTATGGTAATTTAAAATATGAAAAACAAATTTCAGTTTAATGTCAAAATTACCTTATTTTTTCTTTAAAGAAGTTCTTCAAACTGGGCACCATCAACGGATAGGCAAGCCGAAGCTCTGGACTCCCACGCTCTGTTTGTAGCAGCACTTAGGTGGCAAGTCAACATCTAGGCAGGCTAGAGTTATTCGACGTTCCATATCTTCGACTGAAGCCACGGGATTAAGGTTACTGTACACTTTATTTTTTAGATATCCCCACAAAAAATAGTCCATTGGGGTTAAGTCCGGTGGTCGAGGTGGCCATTGGATCGGACCATGAGTTCCTAACCACTTTTCGTGGAAATTTTCTGTCCAGGTAACGTCGAACAACTCTCTCATTATGTGCCGGGCAACCATCTTGTTGAAAATACATATCTAACCGACTTTTTAGAGGAACATCTTCAAGCAAAACTGGCAAAATGTCTCTTAAAAAAGTTAGATACCTTTCACCAGTTAAGTTCCCTCTGTAGAAGTATGGGCCGATTAGTTGGTTTCCTCAAACTCCACACCAAACATTTGTAGAAAAAACAACCTAATGGCATGTGGCGAAAGTAACTTGTGGATTTTCTTCTGCCCATATTCTAAAGTTCCAACGATTAAGAAGGCCATTGTTGGTAAACTTTGATTCATCAGTCCATAAAATTGTGCATTTTTTGTCCATTTTTTGTGGGGATATCTAAAAAATAAAGAGTACAGTAACCTTAATCCCGTGGCTTAGGTCGAAGATCTGGAACGTCGAATAACTCTAGCCCGCCTAGATGTTGACTTTGCCACCTAAGTGCTGCTACAAACAGAGCGTGGGAGTCCAGAGCTTGGCTTGCCTATCCGTTGATGGTGCCCAGTTTGAAGAGCTTCTTTAAAGAAAAAATAAGGTAATTTTGACATTAAACTGAAATTTGTTTTTCATATTTTAAATTACCATAACTTTTGAAAAACCTAACCGATTTTAAATTTTTTTTTTTTAATTTTTTTAGAGGCTCAATTACTATAAAAATATGCAAAAAAAAATATAATGTTCCATTTGAAAAAAAAAAGTTGGATGCTGTATCTCGGGATATTGGGGTATAAAAAAATGGATCAATCACTGAAAATAAACTAGACTAAAAATGATTAAATACGTTTTTTCTATTTTTTCGAAATTTCCCGCCCGTTTAAAAAAAAGTGGGTGGAGCATATAACTCTGGTCACCCTTTATATGTACTGTACGTCACACATGTATATGTGAACAGCATAGCTCAAAAACGAAAAATTCTAGAAAGTTCCAAACTTGATATATCATTTAGTTATCACCATGGGATCCGACAGTGGGTCATCTGCTAATATTCCTCGACCAGAAATACCACTTTACTAAATATTTTTTTTCAATTTCTTACGATATTCTCAAAATGGCTCCGACAATTTTCTGCAAACTTCTAATATCAACTACACATACAAATATCTGCAACTTTTATTCAAAACATTCCTCTGGGAAAATTCATTTAAGGGTACACTTTTGGGGAAGGGGTACGGTTAGGTTTTCCTCTAAAGTGCTATTTCAGTTTACTATACAATTCTGTCATGTAAATAATATTAATTAAAATTAAATGTATTGTTGAAATCCCGAGTTTGAAAAAAAAATCGGCTGGACGGAAGTGCGTTTTAACTGAAATGTATTTTTCAGTTTTCTGGAATTTTTTCGAAAACGGTTCCAACGATTTCTTTTAAACTGGGAATGTAAACTACATATATATAAAGAGCTAGAACTTTTATTTGAAACATTTCTCCTGATAAAGTCATTTAAGGGGGCTTTTGGGAAAAAAGCTTGATTAGGTCGCTCTCTAAAGTCCTGTTTATAATTGAGTAGACAATTCTACCATCTAAAAAAAAATCGGTTAGAACTAAATAGATCGCCAAAAAAAAATTCCGAGTTTCAAGAAAATTAGTATATCTACCGAAGGGCGTTTTTACTGAACAGTTTTTTCTCTTGTAACAATAAGGAAAAACAATCTGGCGTGAAACACTCACACAACTTTCTCTTACTCCTGTTCTCAAAATTATAATTGACAAATGTTATAGTTTGTGAACCAAATATAACGAAATTCGTCGAAAACTGAAAAAGCTTTCAGTATAAGCGCACTTCTGGCATACAATTTTCTTAAAACTTGGAATTTTGGCCATCTGTTTATTTCTAATTAATTTTGTTTGGATGATAGAATTGTATAATCAACTATGATACCACTTTAGGGGGAGCTGCAACCCCACCCCTCCCCTAAAACTGCCCTTACATGAATTTTTCCAGAGAAATGTCTTAAATAAAAGATGTAGATCTTTGCATTTTTATTTTGTATACGAAGTTTCAAGAAAATCGTCGGAGCCATTTTTGAGAAAATCGCGAAAAAATGAAAAAATCATTTAGTAAAGTGTCAAAAAAAACGCACTTCCGGTTATCTGATTTTTTTCAAATTCGGAATTTTAACAACATATTTAATTCTTATTAACATTATTTAGATAACAGAATTGTCTAATAAACTGAAATAGCACTTTAGATAGAAACCTAACCCTACCCCTCCCCCAGAAGTGCCCTTAAATGAATTTTCCCGGAGAAATGTTTTCTAGAAAAGTTGTAGCTGTTAGTATGTGTAGTTGATATTCCAAGTTTGAAGAAGATCGATGGAGCCATTTTTGAGAAAATCGCAAAAACGTAAAAAAAACAACTAGTAAAGTGGTACTTCCGGTTGAGGAATATTGACAAATAACGCATCGTCCGATCCCATGGTGATACCTAAACGTAATATCAAGTTTGAACTTTCTACGATTTTTCGTTTTTGTGCTATGCTGTTCACATACATACACACACACACACACACACCTACGCACACACCACACCAACACAACACACACACACACACACACACACACTCACGCACACACACACACACACAGACCATTTGCTAAAAACCACTTTTTTGGACTCAGGGGACCTTAAAACGGATATTTCCGGTGAAAACTCAATATCGAAAATTTGACACGATTACAATACTTCCTCTTACTAGGAGTAAGAGAAAGTAAAAAAGGAAATGCGCGAAATCTATAATTCGGAGAGATATGAGATTATGGATAGACATGAATGACAGAAAGACAAGTTTTTCCGGACATTGGACAAGTGGAAAAATATTAAGGAAATGGACCTCTCTAACGCCCTAAATAACATGTACAATCCCCATTAAAACCTACTATGTCACCCAGGCGGTTCGTTCACTCCCTACAGTTCATTCCTGTACTGTTCAGTGTACGTGCACTTCACACGGTCATTTACACACACTGGTTTACTGTGCTCTTGTCTCCCCCCCCACTGCATACTGCAAAACATAGTCAACATGTAATACACTGTACATACATCCAAACACCCGCCAACCCAAAAAACGTATTAGAACTGATAATTACTGTAGTCTGTATGAATTATTAGCAAGCTGCTGTACGCATTAATGAAAACTATTAATATCATTTTATTAACAAAAACATTACACACGCAATTAATTAACAAATTAATTATAAAATTTCAAAAAAATAATGTGCTGTAAATGAATCAAATGACTTTATCTTACTGGTGTTTATATAATTATGTATAAAATGACAAATGTTCATGAAACTTCAAAATTTACTACTTATTTGTCCTTATAAATATTAACATGGTGGAAGGTCAAATAGCTAGGAGAAGGACGTGGAAAGTCATACCAACGTCAAAGTGGTTCCAGGCAGCTGCTATCTTAACAAAGGATGACAGTAATAAAAGAGCAATTTATAACCAGCGACCTAGCAGGCCGCCGTCTTCAAGACAATGCCGGCCAAACAAACAACAAAGCCCTTTTCAATACTTTACATCAAAACAAGCACCGATAAGGTTGGCCACTGACCTAAATAAGGTCAGCAAACTACAAAAGTCGCACAAGGTCGCACACTAGGACAGATGTCTTGGTATGAGTGTGGCCAACACCGATATATAAACTCTATCATATACCACGAGAGCATCATTATATCTTATACGACGATACGAGCACGTCCATATACACGAGCAGCAGTTTACGCGCCTATACACAGTTTCATTTAAACTTATTATCTTTTAGTAGTGCATCTTAGTTCGTTTATTTTATCATTCTAATTTATTACTTATTTATCTTCTATTTATTCCTAAGTATTTTGCTAGTTATTAGTTACCATTTATACGTTAAAATTATTGTTAAAGTACAGTTTATTTTTATAAAATCCGTATTAATAATTCGAGCACTAACTTTCCAAATCTCTCAACTAACTTCCGCCCTTTTCAAGACATCTACTACATCAGGAATCACATCAAACGATTTCATTACATCTGGTGGCAGCGGTGGGATCCGAACAGCGATTCCAGTAAGTAAAACGATTCCATTACACTAACCAAGCAGGTTACAGAAATGATTACCAACTACACTGTAATCCAGATCAGAGTGCCAATAATTTTGAACGAAATTCATATAACATTTAAAGAAAATTTTTCGGAAGAAATGTTACAAAGAAATGGGATATATCTGTGTAGTTAATATTTCAAATATTTAAAGGAAATCATTTAGTCGTTTCAGTGAAAAATTAAAGAAAACAACTCAGAAACCTGTTCCGTAAAGTTGAACTTCTTCCGATTAATGGATTTTCTTCAATTTGGAATTCTATCAATGCTTCTAATTAGTACTATAAAAGTGACAATACTACACTGCCACTGTATTGGTACTTAAGACGTAAGTTAAACGCTATTATTCCTCCCAGAAACCCCCTCAAAAAAATCAGTTTTTCAGGGAATATTCCAAATAAGAAGTAATAGGTATTTATGTATTTATATATAAATAATAAGTATTTATTAAATGTGGTAGATAGTACACGAAGTTTAAAGAAAATAGCTGGAGCCATTTTCGAAAAACTGGAAAAAAATATATATTCAGTAAAGTCACACTTTCGGTTAATGGATTTTTTTCCCGAAACTTCCTGACCGGTGCAGAGTTAGTACCCTAAACGGAAATCAAGTATGAATTTTCCGGCAGTTTTTCGTGATATTTTGTTTACATATAGACACGCCAATATACACACGCACACAAAATAAATCACTAAAAAATATTTTTTCCGAATTCAGAGGACCTCAAAACTTGTATTTCTATTGGAAAGTCAATTTCGAATATATTACGCAGTCGCACTACTTTTTCGTACTAAAAAGGATTAAGAGAAAGTAAGTAACTCCGTGGTGGTGGTGGTGGTGGGGGATGCGCATTTTCTTAAAACATTCTTTTGATAGAATTAATTCCATTACTTTAAAGCAGCGGTTCTTAACCTTTTTAGTGGTCAGCACCACCCCCTTGAATCTGAAAATAAGCTCTTGCACCCCCTTAAAAAAAGTGTGTGAATTTTTTATTTAAGAAAAAAAACATTTACTGCATAAATAAATGCCGTATTTATTAACAATGTATATTACTAGATAACATAAAAGGCAATATTTAAATTTTAATGGCCAGGTTGTTGTTGTTTATTCATAATAATTCTATAAAAAACGAGACACTTTTTTTGAAAGAGCCACGCGTAAGTCATCAGATGTAATTTAAGCGATTTCTGGCTTTTGTTTTGATGTGCAAAAGTGCTGACAATCCCATTTCACTAAGGTAGATAGATAGATAGATTCTAACGGGGGAATTGGCTCTTCAGCCTACGCCACCGCGAAACCCCAAGGATCTATTGTGGCACCCCCCCGAGTTAGAGACCCTCCCCCTATCCTGTCCTTAACCGGACTGTGGAATTGGGGGGGGGCTCCCAGGTGGTCAATCAGAGCACCCTCTCGAGTCCTGCTTGCCTTAAAAGACTTAATAGGTCCGAGAGAGGGCCCTGGCTGAGGCTTGTTGGCACCAGCTTCTCTTTACCAAAGAGGCGGTACCTTAGCCAGACCAGCCCCTCGCACTGACATACCACATGCAGTGCCGTCTCCTCTTCCTCCTGACAAAACCTACATAGGCTATCCGTTGCCAAGCCCACGCGGTGCATGTGCTTATTTAATCTACAATGGCCAGTGAGAACGCCAACTGCTATCCTTATGGCCACCCGGCCTAATTGGAGTAGTTCCGCCGTTAGCTTGGGCGAGTGGCTCTGAATAAACGTTTTCGCCTGCTCTGGCCTGGAGTTTTGACCCACCATTCCCTTGATCGGTCCTGCATCCATAATTTAATGGATGCACTCCTGAGGCATCTTGAGACACCACAGAACGGCTCCGGCCCGATAAGTGCTCTCATTGAACCCTCTAGGGTCAGGGGTCCGCCGCCTCATTGCCTCTGTAACCCGAGTGCCCAGGTACCCAAACCAGGATGACCTTATTATGGCTACTAATTTCCCTGAGTGCGCCTAGGCAGTTCCACACCAGCCTTGAGCTGATCTCCCACGAGTCAATTGCCCGCAGAGCAGCCTGGCTATCCGAATAAATGACGATTCTGGAGTTATACACTCCCCGTCTTCTTATGTCGGCGGCGCAGATAATAATCGTGACTAGCTCCGCCTAAAAGACCGTAGCTAGCCTTCCCAGGCTCACCGAGATATTACATCTCGGATGAGCCCCGTACACGCCGGCTCCCACTCCATCTTCCATCTTGGACCCGTCCGTGTACCACATAGATTCGCCTGTAATCGGCGGCCCATTCTTCCATGCCCCTCTGTCTAATATCAAGACTTTGAAGGGTTTTTGGAAGTCATACCTAGGAGTCATTATGTCCGTAGGCAGGCCCAAGATCGGGTCCGCCTCCAGCTCCTCCCATAGGTCTTGGTACCTCCCAGTATGCCTGGGATAAATGGGCACTTGTCCCTGTTGTAGTCGTGCCACAACTGCTCTTGCAACGCCTTGGACGTAAATGTGGAGTGGTGGAAGGTTTAGCAGGACCTTTCACAAAGGTAGGTGGTGGCAAATGGTAAAAGTGTGTCTGTAGTGCTGCTTTAGCCAGTTGTGGGTAAGCTTCTAATTGTTTACACCAGAACTGTTCTAAGTCTAGTTTTTCAAATTCATTTCCTTACGCGCATTAGCTCGTATTTCGATAAGATCTTCTTTTAACAAATCGTTGTCGTCCATTGAATTTGGATCAAACAAAAATGGATTCAGTATCCATTTTTAAATTTGATGACGTATCACAGACTGCCACTGTATTAGATTTGGTAGGAAGGTTGAACATGTTGCGCGCCAAGATCCAAATAAAAGATACCTAACAGTGCTGTCTATAGACTTTGTGGAAAACTGGAGATTGTAGAAGTGAGACGGTAGAGAGTGAAGAAGTGGGGGTGCCGTGTTGCTGGATACCACGGTTTATAGAGAATACGGTCGCCTAGTTCGTATTTTGTTTTTCACATTTTTGAACTTTCTCGCACCCCTGGAAATTCTCTCACGCACCCCAGGTTAAGAACCACTGCTTTAAAGTATGCTTTACAAATTATTATCAATTTTAGGAATATATTAATTCAAAAAAATTACAATTAAGGAACCGCTTGTCTGTAAAAGTTTGATGAATCGTTAAATTTGTATGTTTTGTTAATGAAAGTACTGTGCTCAAAGACTAGTTATCAGGTAGTTGATGAATAAAGAAAGAAACAATTATAATGTGCCAAAATATCAGTATTATAATTAACATTATATAATTTGTTGTGGTTGGTTCCGCAGAGCTGGAAAGAATCGCAGATATTTATTTTTCTGATAGCCTGGTTCTTTTTTGTGGTCATCGACCGGTTTCAGGCGTTCGCCCATCATCAGGATGTTTTTGTCAAAACAATGTGATAACACAAGCTTGCACAAAGCAAATTTACTTGATACACTCCTATATCATTTCTGTGCAAGTCTATGTTATCACACCGTTTTGACAAAAATGTCCTGATGATGGACGAAAAAATCGATGGTGGTCCACAAAAAGAAGCAGGCTATCACGGAAAATATCTCTGATACTTTCCAGCTCTGCGGAACCAACCACAACCACAACAGCTATATCTACGCAGTTAGCATTCCAAGTTTAAAGATAATCATTGTATCCATTTTTGACAAATTTCCAAAGAACAATTTCAGAAACCTATAAAGCATAATTCCAGTTAATCGATTTTCTCAATTTAGAAGTCCATCAATGCTTCCAATGGACTTTAATAGTTTATTAATGAGACAGAACCATACATTGTACTGTAATGGTACTTTAGAAGTAGGCTTCTTGCTGCTTTTCCAAAACTCTCCCCAAAAAATCCATTTTTCTGGGAATAATCTTTCAAATAAAAGTGATAGGCATTTCTCTCCTTAGATTGTAGATGGACTTTGTACTAGAAAATCGCGAAAAAAATCTTTCCTTATAGTCAAACTTCCGGTAATGGATTTTTTCCAAAACCATCTTTACAGATGCGGTGATGGTTCCAAAATGGAATATCCAAGTTTAGTTTTCCAGCGATTTTTCGTTGCTGATTACCGTATAGCGAATTTGTACATTTTTTTGTTAATATACACATATCCTTAAACAACTTTTTTTCATACCCAGGTATTCTATTATTATTATTATTATTATTATTATTATTATTATTATTATTCAAGAAAGGGAAGGGCAAAACCCTACTGTATCCAAGGCGTCTCTGGGCCTATGTAGCTATCCCAAAAGAATATCAACTATCTGGTCTGGAACAAAAGACCAGGCCCGGGTTTTGCCCATCTAAGTTTTTCCACAGTCCTAACAAATCGGAACAGAACCTTAAAAGGACATACCTTAAGATCTTCTACCGATATCCTACTTCAGCCAAAGGTCCTAAAGTCCTAAACCTTCCTAAACTCTTTATTAAGAGACATTTGCCTAAATTTACCAAGGAAGGGATATAGCCGAAGGGATATAAGGTTAATAGCACTAAACGGGCATATGGCACCACTTGATACTTGCGGATAACGCGTTATGCCGATTCTGCAAGACTGAGGAGGAAACCCTGGCACACATCCTTTGCGAGTGTACCAGCCTGGCGAGGACAAGGTTTCTTCAACTGGGGATATGCAATCCCGAAGCCATGAACTTCATGACGGAACCGCTCTCAGCTTTTCTAGGCCTGATTAAGAGGGCGAAGCTGAGGGATGTGCTATAATTTTAGGGGATCCACAATAGACCTCTTATTGTAGGTCGCATTGGAATGAGGTTTGCCCTCCCCGCTCGAATCTAATCTAATCTACCCCCTAAACAAGTACAAGCCCCTCCATTTAAATTTGTTTATACTATTAATATCAATTTAAGTATTCCCAGTTAAAAATTCAAAGTTTTCAAAAAATAAATAAATTTGTTAATTAGAATTGTGTTATAATTAACTATTGTAAGACATGCACAGTAAATGTTGCAGATCCAACGATTTTTCATTTAAATTGTCCAGTTTATTTCAATGGTTTTCATTTTATTTAATTTAATTAGTAAGTCACTGGCATATTTAATAGGTGCACTTATAGATTAATTTATTTATTGAAGCAGAGATTCAATAACAATGTTTATTATTATTGTTGCCTTTATCGATTAAATAATTTAATGTATTAGTTGTATTATTTTGAACTAATTACTTATTTATGCTTGCATACATTATAATAGTGATAATGTAAATTCTGTAAAGCAAGTGTGGCGAGGAGGGGGGAACGAAATGCGGAATAGTGGAGCACTAAGGGGTATTAGTCGGTATTAGCCAGGAATTAGCACGAATTTGAATGATGTAAATGTAGTTCTGTTTCTAAGCTGGATATAATTGTTCGCACTATACTGGCTGTGTGTGTGTGTGTGTGTTTGTGTACATGTTTAATAGTAGTAGTAGTTGTTAATAGGGACAGTAGGACACTTGTCTCTCTCTTGTTGTAACTGTGTGTATGTGATTGTAGCCGCTGCTACAATATTAATGTTATATATCACGGCTTGGACAACTGGACACATCAACACATGTGTGACGCATCATTCAACAATAACTACACATTCTCTCTCTCTGTCTATCTGTCACTCTCTCACTCTCTCTCTCACACACACGCACACGCATTATTTTCTTTGTGTCATGAGACTCTACTATCGCCATTATTAAACACTACTATCATCCAAATACGTTTTACATTGTGTTCTGTTAAGGCTTTTATTTAGTAGACTATGTTCACTAAATAGTTGTATTAGCTGGTGTCTATTATAAACTACAACAATAGTATTAAAGGGAGCAAGAGTTGTTTCGAAATGTTGTTACTTGGCGGACATATATTATTTCATTGAAAATTGTCAATTTTAGCTTTATAGTTTAACTTTCCTATTTCTGTTCTTTAACTCTGAATGAAAAAGACAACATTTCTTTAAGTTTATTCGAAGGCTTTAACTTTAAAAAAAATATATCTATAATAAGCCACCTACAGCAGAAAGTCCAATTCTCAGATATCTATTCGGTAAAGTCATAAATTCGTACTTTTGGTTTTTACTGGTATAGTAGTAAAATTTGAAATTCTTGAATTTATTTAATGTAACTCATTACTAAGTAGTTTGTTGAATCGAACGAATTAATGAAACCACAGTTTAGAGGAAAGTTACAACTTTGTAGCTATCCAGAAACACCCCTCGCAAAGAATCAAAAGAAAATTGTGCCAAATACAAAGTGTTTTTTTAAAATTTTTTTATAACCCCGCGCCCTTACTGACTTCTCATCATTCGGCGCCTCGCAACCCAATATAATCTGCTCGCGTATTTGCGATCGTCCAAATCATTCTTCTGTACATCTTCCAAACCTGCACAACGAAGCAAGTGTTGGGCGTCCATATCTTCAATCGCGCACAGGGGACAATTAGGGCTGTCCACTATTCCAATGCGGAACAAGTGGACCTGCAAAAAATCATGCCCCGTCATCATCCTGAAGGCTGCGACCATTTCAGCACGGCGCAGTGCTTGTGGAAAGGGGGCAACGAGGAGATTCTCCCATGACTTTCCCTCAGCCTGGCTCACCTGCCTTGCTCTTACCAGCTCCTTCATTCGGGATTTTATGATGCGTTTAGCAGAGGAGAGTGGAAGAGGTGGATGCGGCTGCTGTTGTAACGCTCCTTGCCGCGCCAATTTGTCAGCTTGGTCGTTCCCAAAAATGCCACAGTGGCCAGGAATCCACTGCAGAACCATATGGCATCCACCTGAGATCAACTTGTCTACATGTTTCCTTGCCTCGATCATCTCCCTGCTGTTCGTATAATCCCTGCTGGAAACTGCTAATATTGCCGCCTGGAAATTCACAAAAATTACTAACTTAGGTGGAGTTGTACTTTTTCCATTAAAGCCATTGAAATGGCCTTGACTTCTCCGTCAAAATTTGTGGAATTTGCACCAACCGGCGCAGAGATCGAGAAAGATTCACAGTACACTCCGGCCCCTGCATTACTGTTACTTGATTGGGCAGAGCCATCTGTGTATAAATGCAGCCATTGTTCAGCGGGGTAACGCGTACATATGGTTTCTTGAGCCAGTGCGCGCAATTCCCATTCGGGAGTGTCGGCTTTATTTACCGATTGAAGGAGGTCTAGCTTGGATTCTGCCACATGTTTCTCTACACCAAATACAAAGTGTATTATGGTGTATTGTTAAAGAAACTTATGCGTAAAGAAAATCGTAAGTAGCAGTTAGTAATGAAAAATGATAGAGGTAACTTCGAAAAAATCATGACAAACTTTATTGTCGATGGATTTGCACCGAAATCTTATTGTCGGGATTCTATGTTGATCTCTACAGTTTTTTGTTTAAAAGACGATCAATATAAGGACAGAAATACAGGCCATTTATAAAAAAAATTTGATAAAATCTCTTTCATCAGTACTTTCTCTAATAGGAGGAGGAGATCGGCATGAATGTATTTATTAGAGTGAATGTATTTATTGGCATGAATGTTAGGTTTAGGTTTTTTAATAGAGCTTGAATGAAAAGTTTTATAAAAGTATTTCGATTCTGATTAGGTTTAGATCTTATAGGATTGCGCAGGAACTTAAGATTTGCAAGAACATTTGTTAAAAGTATTGCACGCTCTAGATATTTTGTATAGTAAAATAGCCTTCGTAGAGTAAGTTATACAATTAAAAGCTACTAATGTAAGTAAGGTGTATGTAAATAAGTAAATAACATGTATATCATGTAATACATTGAGCGAAACATACTTATGCAAGCATTGTTGTTAAATAAAGTTCTAGTTGGCTAAGAGAGGGCACGAAACAATATTCCATATTCCTCCTCGTTGACTAGATCGATGGATTAAGAGCGGATGTATGGAAAGATATTCGACAACCTAGGGTTCCACACTACTTGCTGGGCCAGATTCTCTGAATGGATGCCATCTAGAATAACATGTGCCGTCCCAGCTTATGCAGACACGGTTTGAGAAAGAAAATTAACTGAGGAGCGCTCATGAACGGAGTTATCGATGGAGCAAAAAAACAGAAACCGAACTAAATGAAGCAGAAGTGAATGAAACTGAATTAAAAAGAACCATGCAGCGACTGATAAAATAACTAGATAATTATTTAATAGTTTTAAAAATTAATATTGAATGAAATATTAGTAAACTTTTTATACTGTCTTATAAACATTATAAAAAGTTTCTTTCAGGGGATAGTACACTGTTACCTGAAAGATTTATTGTGCTCCCGGAGCCTTCTCAGTGCACTGCCGACCTCCGAGCAGTGTTCTCTAGTTATGGTCAACATTGCTCATCTCTGGGCAGTGTACTGTAGACGTTTAAAAGAAGAAAAAAATCTAAGGGCAGGTTCAAAACCGGGAGTGTGGGAGTCCAGCGCGCTACCACTGAGCCTAATCCTTTCTCTTTGTTAAATATTAACATAGCTCATTAGTCAAATAAATGAGTTAATGATTGTTTGTCTAAAAGTGAAAAGAAAAACCTTTTCCCAGAAATCATAAACATTGCAGAAATAAAAAAGACTCCACAAAAACAATAGGAAAACTAAAGTAAGAACAAAACTAATCAAGCCTTAATTGTCACGTTTAACAAAAACTAAGGATGTAGACTGGATTTAGCGACGGGGGGGGGAAGGTATTGTTAGTGAAGTAAACTGTCCTTCCCAAGCTCCCTTATTACGCTGACTTTTTCTAATAGTGCCTTTTATAGTAATTCCTGTCTATAACAGCAATAAAGACGTATATATAAAAGAAAAGAAATCTTTTAATTATCATAACGTCTGAATATAATTTTTTTTTGCTTACAGAACTTAAATATATAATTATATCAACACCAATTATGGTATCAATAATTTTCATTAAATACAAAAATGTTAATTAAACTTATGTAATTGTCTTTGAAAATTAATTAAATGAAGATCCTTTCTTATATTGAAATACTTTAAAATATTAATGCTGAATGAGAGAATACAGCTATCGCTTAAGTACACTCTCCCGGCTTTCTTTTTCCATTTTACCAGGAGGAAATATTCATTAGTAAATTATTAACCAATTAAATGATATGAAAAGAATTTCACTCACTTTTTACGAGTATTTTATTTTAATGATGAAAATGGTATGGAAATAAATGTATACACAAAAACAATCCAACTTAATGGTTTAAAGAATATAGTTAGGTTCATATTGAGAGTCATCTTCTTTACTGAATATAAAAATTAACCTAAAAATCAATATGTTCAGAAAACTTACTGGACTGTCCAATGATCTGACTTCACAGAAAAAACTGTGAACGGAACCCAATCACCGTCAAAATTTGCCACTCAAAAATTGGGGCTCATTAGTTCTATTAGTAGCTGCATCGAGGCGCCATCATTGAGCTTCTACTGTCATATTGGCGGAAACCAACAAATATCTATTGAAATCTATTTTTACCATTTGCACCCACAGAAATAAATTCTCACACTCATGCGGATGTCCGCAACTCTGAATAAAAACGATAGTTTTAGAGATTAAAAGTAATCACCATCAAATTCGCCATCAAAAGCTAGACTCAATAGTTTCTTAGCAGCTGCATCGAGGCGCCACCATTTAGCTTCCAAGCGTAGGCCACCTGAAACTGAAATAACATTTAGTAAAGTGGCACTTTCGGCTGTCTTTTTTTTTTTTCTAAGGAAAACTTCTGGGTATTTCTAAACGAAGTATCAAGTTTGGAATTTGTAGGATAGTTCGATTTTTAGTTATGCTAACACACAGAATTCGTAAAAATCACTTTTCTTCAAGACATATATATTCCAATAAAACTTCCATTTCCTCATAATTACTGTATATTTTCCCCTCACAACAGTGAAAAACTACAAAATGAAACCTCATCACAATATAGGAATTCTACGAATGGACAATGCCAAGAATATCATCAGTATTCTTTATTCATTACATCCAAGTAAACAGTAATAGCAGCTAAATGTATGTTTGTGCTTACTATGCAAAAAATTCAAGAGTAAAATGTACTGTTAATACTGACCAATTGATCACACAAGAAGGCTTTTACTTAGAGATGGTCTTTTCAGATATCTATCTATTACAATAAAGCTGCGTACTTGAAAACCCGTACACAGTTACTGCTTGCATATATTAAGAAATACATTGATATAAGGCATATCTAATAAGCATCAAATAAATCACTGGACATCAAATTGAAAGTCCTCTTGTTAGCTGGATAAAAATGTATTGAGGCAGTATTCACAATGTTTACTTTCCAGTAGTTTATATAAAATATATATGTTTTTGGAGTTCGTTAGACCGCTGTATTCAATGTTGTAAATTGGATGTTGAGGTTCGGTCATACAAAAGAACTCCTTTTAAATTTCTACAGGCGTTTCGGCAAATTTATTGCCTTCTTCAGGGTCTGTACAAAGGTTTTAATACAAATAAAAAAAAATAGAAAAACAACATAAAATATAAACTTAAAATAATTTTTAAAAAAATAAACCAAATAAAAAGTATGATACGAGTATATATAGCACATTTAAATTTATTATAAACTATTGTTACAGAACAGATCATTGGATGGGTCAAGATATTGTTAACGGACATTGGATGGGTCAAGGTTTATAAAGGGCTAGGAGAGCGGATGGGCAAACCGTGTCGTAGTCTGTATGTTGTTTTGGAAATTCCAGGAGATTTTTACAACTAAGGGATAGGTTTTTGGTTTCTGTTCTAAAATTGATAGATAATTTATCTTTTTTTAATATGTATCATTTCCAATATATTTCTTTTTTTTTATTATTATTGTTGATGGAGAGAATTTTAGTGTTTTCCATGTCAAATTCATGTGTGTATTGTATGCAATGTTTCGTTAATGCTACAGTTATGTCAGTCGGTTTTTTTAGTTTTACAGTCGTATTTATGTTGGTACAGTCTATTTTTTAAATATTGAGATGTTTGACCTATGTAAGTAACTGGGCATTGTAAACAATTTATTTTATAAATTACATCTGATAATCAGATGATAATTACATCTGATTATCATCTGATTAAATTACAACTTTATTATAACAATAACTTTGTTCCCCCAAAAAATCAATTTTCCCAGAACCCCCTCTAAAGTACCATTTCGGTAAAAAATATGGTTTTTACCACCTACATAATGTTAATGTTGGAAGATTTGATAAAATTTCAAATTTGAAGAAAATCAGTTAACCGAAAGTGTAATTTTACAAAATGGATTTTTGAATTTTATTGGAATTTTCTCGAAAATGGTTACAGCGATTTTCTTTAAAGCATGCTTGCTATATATATAGAAACCCATCACTTTTATTTCAAAATTTTTTTTTGGAACAATTGATTTTAGAATTAGAGGTCTGTCAGTTAGTTTAAATTTAAGTTTGCACAAACTTTCTTGGTTTTGTCATAGAGCGCTCCATATAAGGCCGCGCAAGTGTACAGTTAAAAATGTACTGATTTAGATGTTCTCTTACGCACTAATTTAGCACCAGTCAATACGGGCGAGATCAGAAGCCGTCCAGGGCAAAAGGTACGGTGCCCTTGCGACGCCCAAAGCTCGAATCAAGCCGATTCTGCCCAGAGGAGTCAGGGTGGCTAACTTTCGACTGTTGACTGGTCCCGACTACTTGCAGAGGCATTTGCATCGTCTGGGGCTCGTGGAAATTCTTCCCCGTATACCCCTTTTCCTCCTGGTACGTCGGGGGATCTTTCTACACCGTTCCTACCCTTTCGGGTTTACCGGTCCCACGTTGCAAGCAACAGGATCGTTTAACAAGAAGGGGATGTCACCATCATGGAAGGACTTTTAGTGCAATAGCAGAAGTGCCGAAGCACTCTCCCGCTTGACCCATTTAAGGGCAGGTTGAGATGCGCTCAACCAGCGCGCTGAGTGATCCCGCAACGTAGTCACACTCCACTATCAGAAGCTAGAGAAGGCACTCTCTAGCAGGCTATGGTGAACCGCGCACACCCAGCAAATGCGCTTCCAGCAACGGGCTGGCTCCGAGGTTAATTTTATACTGCGAGTCTCCTCCCGCTCAACTCATGACCTCGATCATTGGAGTTATTGGTTAAACCACGGCCACTACAAACCCTACCTCAATTGTAAGCAATTGGCTCGGAAAGTAGCTTGCGCCCGTAGTTCATTAAGTCAACTCTAACGAGCTAGCGCGACTAATCTCACGCCCAATGGATCTAATGTCCATCTACTGATTCCTGCCCGTTGCCTCAGGCACAGGGGTTTCAGTAACCCTGCAAGGGGAAAGGATCAGGATGGGTTGGGGGAAGGAATCCCCAACCTGGAGAGCCAGAGGCTGATTGCACCCCGCAGGGTGGGCGATGGCTTCGCCACAAGACTACGCCAAATTGTCTCTAGTTATTCAAATAAGAGTGACACAACTAGATTTTAGTTTCCACACAAGAACTCATACATATCTTATTATGTGGTATGACTTGTCCAGTGCAGGGTCTCCCTTTTAGTCGCCTCCTACGACAGGCAGGTCAGTTCTACCCCGGGACCTACACACGGGGAGGGGGGCTCGTGGAAGCCCCATATGCCCTTTATACAACGGTCCCAATTCTGAGATGATGAGCAAGTATCTGTTGGAGTGTTTTAAATATTACGAAAAAAATTTAAACGATTGCAAATAATTTTTTTTTTATAGGCGCTCGAGACAATGAAATGAAAAGAATGCATGGTAGCTACAAGGAAAAATCTTTTATATTCCAATATGAAAGAAATATTATACATTGAAGTGTTTCTTGTTGTATTACAAGATGGCAGCACAGTGAAATAAAATGCACCCATACATTTGGAGAGAAGATAGAGTGCTGAGTACGAGGGAGCAAGGTCTTTTTTTTTTGATGACAGGTACACTTTATCACGACAGTGGTTGAAGCTGATAACATCTTCATCTTAACGGCTGGCATACTGTTCCTGTAGCACTCAGTAAACAATCGACAGTAGCGGAGATTCCTAGGGCTGTTACAACTCTTAGACAACGTTTTTTTTTTTGTTTTTTACTTACCCACTTCTTTTCCATTCTCATCTGTTTCTTTATTCTCATTTTATATCTTTCACTTACAAACGAACGCTCTATTTCTCTCAGATTTATCTCGAACAAAGATTTTTTTTATTTTACAATGTAAAGAACATGTCAGAATAACAATAAAAGAATCTGTTGTTGTATGGTTCAATGATTAGGAATCTAATCTACATAATTTTAATAATTAATAAAAATATTTGTAGAGAAATTCTCTAAAAATATTTCTTATTTTCATTTTTTTTCTGTCTAACTTTATGTCCAGTCTTTATGGACTGAGGTGGCCAGCAACCATAATTTAATAAATCATATAAATATACTTAATAATGAGGACGCCCTATTAGCAGAGTGTCGGAAGGCTCGCTCTGTTGTGGGAATACGATTCCCGATTTTGGCCCGAGATTTTGTTGGATGTTGAATATGGTGGATTATAGTAAAATAAACCGGTTGGTAGCGAGTTCCGTGCACGTTGTCAGAACGAATGTTGAACGTAGGGCCCTTTAAAAAATTTGGCACTGAAATTTATTTGGTCAGTGGAAATAAAATTGAAATCACCCACCAAATTCCACAACTCCTCCCCACATTTTATCGTAAAAATGGCAAAATTCGAAGCTTAACATCAGTTTTAAAACAACCAGCAAATAAGCAACATCAGTCTTCAAGAATCACTAGAAGAACACTTGAGTTTCCGCGTCAGTGTTTGCTAAAAACCGACGTTTTGGCCCATGTTGCAATGAGCCTCTTCTCAGGGTGGTTACATCTTGAAAGCAAATAAGGCAATATACCTTGGTAAAGAAGGGGCATGGCTCCTTTCTCCGTCATCTTGGCCGCCACAATGACTGCCTTCTTGATCAGCATGTTTATTATAGGTAGTGGGCAGGGCCTATCAAGGTGTAACGACTCTAAAGAGGCCTATTGCAAAATGGGCGCAATATCGGGTTTTAGTGAAGCACTGACGAGGTCTCAACCCGGGAGCTCAAGTGTTTTACTTGAAAATGGCCGCGCATGAGTCTTCAAGAAGTCTTCTTAAATCGGAACACTTAAGTCATCAAGAACTCACAAACAAGTTTTAAATCTATCTTCAACCAGCCAACAACGAACAAGCTAACAAGCAATAATAAGAAGCTTTTATGCGAACAACAGAACAACATGAATTCTAACCAGCACAATATCAGGAAGTGACCCCTCCTCTCTAGAGACCGCTGCATCTCTACAGCCTACTATTCTCCTAAAACTAAAAACGGAAATGTAAATTTGAAAACAAAAAAATTGCCAGTAGTTTCTTTTCTTTTCATTTCAACAAACATCACCATCATCCGCAACTATTATATTCGGTCTACAATGTTGGATAATATTTGAGGCTTTATTCTTCATTGGATGTTACTTTTTAATTATTCTTACCAGTTTCAGAGTTTCCTTCATCGGCAGAGTTTGATTCAAACAAGTTCATGTAGGAACATTGACTAAAACTTACGAAGTCCTATCTATACTGATCACACTAGTGTATGGCTGAAACTTTATAAGTGAAAGTCAATGAACTGTTTAGGGGAATTTCTCCCATTCAAGAACACACCCATTTTAGATTGTAATTGTGTTGTCAATATATTTCATTCAGCCAAAATTTTGGATTATTTGGATATTCTTTTTAATTCTAAATAATTAAAATCACTGAATATGTATCGATATCTAAAGACCATTTAATGCTTTTCTTTTTTCTAATGCTTAAACATAAATGATTAAGAAATGTTTACACCTGTATCGAGAACATTAGAGAGTCCTACTACTTTATACAGTTTTATTTCAGCCAATAAATACATTCGCTATTTAAACGTTCGAACCGTTCCCTTTCACTAGATTCTCTTACTTCCTAATCAATTGTTTCATTACCTGTAGCACCTCCTTTTTGTGGGAAAATAGATTATCTTCATATCTGAAAGAACACAATATTCTTTTCTTATTCCACTGGACAATCCTTGATTATATTTTGGGATTAATGTTGGTAGACTGGTGGCGATCTTTGCCTATTCTTTGGAGGTATGCATGCTTTACCCTAATCTGCTTATATAGGCCACTGCAAGCTTACTAAAAAGCACACTCATTACTGACTGTATGAACGTTTCGGTAATGTTGGCATCACAATATTTTTTAAAATAATCCTTTCGTATTATTGCCATATTAATATTACCAGATGTTTGTGCTTTCTGCAATTTTTTGGTTTTGAACTGTGATGTTGGCATAATATCTCTCTCTCTCTCTTCTCTTATTCTCACATCCCCCCCCCCACTATGGGGTTCAACCAAATGCTCGAATCTCCAAAGATTCGAGTATCCCTACAATCTAGAATCCTCCATAATATTGTAAACGCTTCTTTTTACGTCTCCAACCATGACCTTAATATGCCGTTCATTGCTCAAGTTACCCAAACCCGTTACAGGAAATTTCGTATCAACCTACAGTCACACAAATCCTTTAGTCACACAATACCTGTCTTCCCGAACACTTTCTAATAAAACCCTCGGGGTCTTCTTAAAAGGCAATGGCCACGTGATCTTCTCTCTTGTTGAAGAGAGTGAATAGTATTTTTGTGTAGTTTTGAAGTGTTACCATTGGCTAGCTTCTCCACTCATTATGTATGTGTGTCTTAGTAATAATTGTTACTTTTAGCCCGATTGCGCTGATTGTAGCTAAATAAAGATTAAAAACAAAAAAATTATCATTCAATTAGATATTTAATTCAATTATAAAAGATTTTTATGATGAACAATTTTACTCTATTCATTGTGTTTGGAATACATTATATATAGTGTTTCTAGGAATCATGTATTTATATGTAAATAGACATATAGTTATTGCGATGTACAGAAGATGTACCTATACATATATAAAGTTACATAAACCACTATAAACAAAGTACATACACCACTCACCACTTTCCTTCCCTGTACCGCACAGTCACTTTAACAGTCATTGTAATAATTGTTACTTATAGCGCTATCGCCGTAAGAGAATAATAATAATTCATCTTTAAGCACGATACTTCAAAACATTATTTTTTGAGAATAGTCTATTTCTAAAATTTGTAACTATAGCAACTCCTCCTCAGTGAAAGTAAATAGATAAAATGAGACTTGTTATCGATCGATTTTTAACCAAAAATGTGTAACGTTTACTGCTGATACATAGCCCAACCGAATTCATAATTTAAGGTTCTATTCAAAAAATTTCATTTTATTTTCTTATATTTCTATTTACTTGGTAAAAATTTTACAGCAAAATACTGAATTTTCTTTCAATATATCGAATAAATAATGGATTGAATGTTAAATTGTTATTATGGTGGCTGTAGCAGTGTGATTATAAAATGTGATTATCTCATGTACTAATGTATTGTATGTATGTGTGTGTGTGTGTGTGTGTGACTGACATCTAATTACAATTAAATGAATTGAAGACACCGGTGTGATTGGAAGAGAGTGAGTGAGTAAAAATGCTTTAGAAACACCGAGAGAACTTCCTTCTACTTACTTCTAGTACTTCTACTGCTTGCTCCTTCTAGGCTCCTCCCCCACCCCCCCACAGACAACTCTCTAGGGAGAAAATCTACGTTTTAATCTTGGTTCAATCAGAGCCGGTAAATAGCCCTGGGAATTAGTTGCAGGTTCTCCTTTCCTTCCCACTTTTACCTCGCCTACCTTTTCCTTACTTATACTCTTTTCTTCTATTCATCTATCTATCTTTCTCTTACAGGCCGTCCTTCTCGTTTCACTCTATCTAGACTAGTAATTCCTTCCTTAAGATGCAGAACAGAAGAGTACCCCCATCTAAAAATTGAAGCCTTCTTTTTCCTTCTTTTGCAATCAGCAAGCCTCTATGTTATAAGTTGGTACAGTTACCTCTATCTCGTCTCGTCGTGAGCTTTCGTACACTCACAGCCACTCAACCTCTGTCTACTTTGTAAACCAATTTAAATATCTAATTCAATGCAGCTTTCAAAGATTTAACCTGGTTAAGAATTAAACAAAAAAGAGTTTTCTCTCTACAATAAATTGCAATTGCATAACTACCTCTACTAGTGAGCAAATAAGGCTTACTACAAACTTCTTGCCTTTTTTTTTTTTTCTTGTTGTTTCTAAAAACTTAAAACTTTAATACCATTGCTTAAATAGATACTTGAATTTCTAGATGCACTTTTCTAATTAAGTAAATTAAACTGTTTATTGTATTGCGTTTATTTTATTTTATTTTTTTAATTAACTTCTACAAAAGATTTTTGTAAACTTTGTGAGTGATATTTACAAGTGTAGATCAAATACAAATGGAAGCAAACAGATGCTAAGAACATAATAATATATGCACATGTGTGGGACGTTACTCAGTAATAATTACCAATGTTAATGGTTCAGTAAGACTCGCGGTCATCGGCGTTTATTTGGCAGGAGAAGTATCTGGAATTGAACTGCAAGATGAAAGGATTAGAATGAATTTGAAGAAGGAATTTGAATAAAGGGATTTCTGTATCATTGTGTAAGGTTTAATTGGATAACTAGCATGGAGCTTCGGTGATTTTAACAGAGGATTTTGGATTGTAGGGACTGGATTCGTTTCACAGTTAGTTCGCTTGGTTATGACTTCAATCTCGTAAGTCTAAATTGGTCACAAGATTGTATTATAAATATCATTGCCTAATGAGAGTTTGGTGTATTGGCTGTTTAACTCTTGTCGTTTTTAGTCTCGTATAAGGTTTCCACGTGAGTTTTTTGTCCAAGTACCATGCCTAAGTATTTTACGGTGTCTGCAAGTTTCAATTTATGAGGGGTGTTGTAGTAAAGGGGTGACAATGAATTAATCTTTGGTCTCTTTTACAGGAAGATATAGTAGTTTTAACTACAGAAGCAATTGTACTGAAGAGACTTCAATCGAAAATGAAGTTTTCTAAAACATGATCTGAAAACTAAATATTCAAATAAGATTTTTTTGAAATATTGTGATAGATGCAAGAAATTATATTAAATAAATTTATTTTATAATTTGTAAGTTGGCTGGCAAAGGGTTAAAATGCAGGTACAAGACACCGTTACAAGAGAGGTCGGAGAACTCGGCCACTATTGTCTTTTAATCCCCTTCTAGAAATCAAATATAAAGGGCAGATTTTAACTACCAAGAGAAGCATTATTTCATGAGTCGTCTTACAGCATTCAACCAGTATTCATTCGAGAGAGAACATCAATGCCAGTTATAAGTGTTTAGCATTGTATTTTAAATCAATCTAGCTTATTACATTTATTACAAATCAACTTGTAATTGTTATTCGCATTATTCAATAATTCAAATATAGTCACTGTAAGCAGTGGCGACTCATTATTTATTTCTTAATACTTTTCTCTCATCTCTGAAACATATACACACACATAAGCCCTTTCAAATCCGCTCTTGCGGATTACATACTACATACTACAGCACCAACTACATCCAACCAATAACATTACAATATCAATGTTTGGTTCATGAATTATTTTACTTACAAGTGTATATCATATAAATATTTTATTTATTTGTTTGAAAATTTACAACTTCTAGTATGCTTGCGGAACTAGTGTATGAAATGAGTTATAATGACGTAAAAGGAAAAATCACACATCGGTTGGATTGTAAAAAAAAAAATTTCTGTTATTTTGTGGAACCATGAGTAAGGTTTAACATTAAATGCGGTGAGGGGTCTGGCCTCTGTTTACCAGGCTGAGATAATTGTACTTATTGAATGTTGCTGCATGATGGAAAGTGTTAGTGAAAAGTTAAAGATATGACAATATTTTCAGATAGCCAAGGTGCACTAAAGACTGAATAAGCTGTTGCAGGAGCTCTAAATTAATAGGTGAATGCAGAGAAAGATTTAATGACCTCGCTGAGAGGAGTAAAGTTGAGGATTTCATCCAAACCAGTCAGTTATGGGTACCCAGACATGCAAAATAGAAGGGAATAGAGCGAAACGAGTTGGCTAAGGTGAGATCCTCGCTACCATTTTGCGGTCCCGAGCTAGCAATACAAAGTCTTCAATTGCTTATGCTTCTGTTGCTCATATGGGTTTGGTTATGTGTGGTATTTTTTCTTTTAATTTTTGAGGTTTATGAGGATCGTTAATTTTAATGGTGGTGGTCACCAAGATTTTTGAATTAGAGAAGCACTGGAGAGATACGGAGGGATTTTTCCAAGCTAAAAGATTTATCGAAGGTATGAGATTCTTTATTAAAAGGGAACCTGAAGTATCATCTCTCCCTAAGTAGGGCACAAAGGAGAGACTCACTGGTCCGCTTCTGTAGTCAGTCATTTACACAAATGAGGCATGACATCTAGCCCTTTGGGGGCAGAATTGTGACGAAGAGCATCAGGGAAATGGCGTCATGTCGCCAATTCGAGGTTCCGTATATTTATGTGGGCAACACTCTCTAGGGAAATTCGGAGACTAAGAATATCTTATGATTATGCAGTCTATGTGGTAAATAGCTGAGGGAGGTTTCACAGGTGTAGCTTTTTAGGTCGGGGATGGTATTCATTTTGACCTCGGGTAGCCATTAATAATAATGATTGCAGTTACAAGTTTTTGCTAGAAATGTTGGGGGGGGGAGGCTCAAGACATGCATTTTTTTTAATGAAAACTCAATACCGAAAATTTGATGTCTTCGCAATATTTCTTCTTAAGAATCTATAAATTATCTAAGTTGAAAAGAAATCTATAGACATTCCTAAATTTTTTTATTACTAACGGTTATAATTTATTATATCTGAGCTGTCTCAGATAAGGGATATACACAATTTTTGTTAGTTTAGATGAGGCAAATAGAAGAATAGTTTTGCGAAGTGATGTTTAGAGTGAGCAGGGTGGCCCAGGATGCTGCAGCAAGAAGAACGAGGAAGATATTTAGGCAATAACCAAGACAATAAAACTACCATCTGCTTGTATTTATTTGTTTGGCACACACAGGCTGGCTGTATAACGTATCAGTGAATGTCTTGTTTGTTTTTTTTTGCTTTCGCTTTGCTTTCCTTGCTTGTTTTATTTGTTCCACTTTCCTTTTCGTATAATTTTACAATTATTATTGTCATACTATATGAAAACAGCATAAGCACCACACATACTTATTATATTGGTCAAGTTATAATGCCCTTCGTCGAATTGTAATGTATCCGGTTAAACTTGGCCGTATTTTTTAACCAACCTCTTATTTATAGTGTTGTAGTAACATCTAGTTTTACATAAAATTCTCTGTTTTCCTCTTTAGAATGATATCTAATGTTTTCTCTATACACCTTCCGGACTCGTCTTTTAACAGCTAGTAACCACTTTAATCATCGAGGTGGAACTAATTGTTTATATTAGTAAAGCTGTGTACAGTTAGTGTTAGTATGCTAGATTTGGAATGCGGAGATCGCGGGTTCAAGTCTAGCTCCGTTGTCTTTAGAATACTTCTTTTTTTTTTTTGCTCTAGAAGCCTCACTGTCTGGTAACGAGAGAACACTGCCTGAATGCCGGCAGTGCACTGTGGAGGCTCCGAAGTTTAAGTTAATAAGAAAGATGTTCCCGATAAAAAATTTTATTCCTTATGATAGAATCTTCATGTATTGATATTTTGTTTTTCTTAATGAGTAAGAGGAATGTAATGGATCGCCGTCGCTATACATATTTATTTATCACAGTTGCTTGTCACATTACGTGTCGTATTTTGGGCGTGCACATATTACAAGACATAGTCCACATGAGGCGTGACATGTCTCGCTACCTCAAGCTCGTAGAGGGGGGCAATCTAAATACCGTAACTGACGATATTTCAGAGAGAAATCATGGACAGGGGACAAAGTGGACTTTTGCATAAAAGGCAACTCTCTCTCTCTAATTCTCTCTCATTCAAATATTCAACGACATTGTTCTCACACCGTCACTCTGCCAGTCAGTCTGTCACTCTCTTCTACCAAGTCTTCTCTAAATTATACAGTGTAAAGTCCTTGCAGTGCTCATACAATATAAACATAGTTCAGTAATTGTTGTGGTGGTTGGTTCCGCAGAGCTGGAAAGTATCAGAGACATTTTCCGTGGTAGCCTGCTTCATTTTGTGATCATCGACCGGTTTCGGGCGTTCGCCCATCTTCAGGATGTGTGTAAACTGAGTCTGCTCTGTGCAAGTCTGTGTTGTCACACTGTCTGAAAAAAACGCATCCTGAAGATGGGCGAACGCCCGAAACCGGTTGATGACCACAAAATGAAGCAGGCTACCACGGAAAATGTCTCTGATAGTTCAGTAAATCTAACTTATCTCATTCTTTCTGTACCTCTCTGTCCCAAAAGCATCCACTACAGGAAGTATTGCAATCGTATAATATTTTCGATACCATGTTTTTCCGAAAATTCACGTTTTAAGGTCCTCTGAGTCTAAAAATGTAGGTTTTTTTTAGAAATTGGTCTCTGTGTTTGTTGTGCGTGTGTGTGTCTTTGTGATCCGTATAATTCAAAAACGGAAAATTACTAGAAACCTTAAACTCCGTTCTACCAGAGGACTCAAAAAATAAGATTTTAGAAAAAATCGCCTCCAACGAGTTCTTACATTCTATGTTATTATATCCGCCTGTATGGTTCGTAGGAATGGGTCACAACTTTGAAGAAGCTTTATCCAAAAAATACTCTTAGATGCATGTTTGAATACTTGAGCCCTTCTTATAATCACATCTGAAGATCTTACTAGAACAAACAATCAAGTAGTCAAGAAGTGTGCAAGTTACATCCAAAAACCTGCTTATAAATATTATCTGGAGTCTAGAACACAACAAAGAGTTACATCAAGCAACAGCTGGTAATAATTAATCAAGTGCCTTTACTCAGCACTCGACCCAGAAAGTACTCTTTTACTCTTCTAACCAAAGTAGCTACGAATCACAGTTGGAACAAAGTAGAAGCTACTCTCTAACAAGCCAACGCTTCCATTCCATATCATCAACATCACCCATCCCTCGGCCACTTTATTCTCTTTCTCTTTAGCTTTAGTATCAGTAAACTGTAATTTGTCTTTGTGGAAACAGTCGGGTTAACTGTAGTACTAAAATCAACACTACTGGAGAAAGCATTTTTATTACCCTAATTAATACACATACTCATATTCTTGACTAGATAGATACTGATGGAACGGCCTGTGGCCTAATGTCTTTATTTTTCTATCATCGCCACCACCGGGAAGGAGCATGTTTCGATTTCCGTTTTTTCTTGGTTGAAGCTTCCGTGCGAGTTCAGCTGGTACTGTCACTGGGACCTCTAGAATGTATACCACCCGCACAGTGGAAGCTCGGAGAAGCGGTGGCTCGCTGAGAGGTGTTTTCTAGCTTACATTCCGAAAGCGCCTAGTAGTTAAGGAAGTAGTACCTCTTGCCCATTAACAAATGGCACCACAGGTGTAGTGGTACATATTGACTACTAATAGATGGCGCCACAGTCTTTAAAAGTGCAGTAATGTGTGTTATTTTAATATCTGCATTGCTATTTCTTGCTCCGAGTAAAATATCCTTTAAGAATATGGATAGTAATTAGAATGACTGTCTGTATCTTCTATGTAAGTGAAAGTGTGTGTGAGGGTAAGTAGAAAAATCTGAAGTGTGAAGAGAATAGATCTATGAATACTACCCTAAGGAACATGACTTTATAGGCTAGAAGCTTTTCTGTTTCCAATTGTATAGTTCTTATCTTGCTAAAAAATATTTATTAGAAACATAAGATATGAAAATTAAGTAATAAGAATGCCTTTTGGTACTTCTGATGTCTACCTTATGTAAATGATAGCAATTTGTGGAATATAAGGTTTGATATAATTTATATACGAAATGATATTCAGTGTGAGGTTAAACTTTGAAAGGATAAGTTTTATTATAAGAAAATATTATTAGCTCAATATATATATGTATATCTATTATATATATATATATACGTGTGTATATAAAATACAAGAGGATGAAGTAGACAGAGCAGAATTCACTTCATCAATATTTACCATGCTGGTGCCAATATAAACTTTTTTTTTTGAATCTTACCTTCCTAACTTGAATGATGAAGGTATAATCTTCAATTTTCCTTTGAGGTTTTTTTGAATAGGCCCTTAATCCTACTGAGAGAGAGGACATACATCAATCTATAATAAGAAGCAGAAGAAGGGTGATGAGGGGGGCTAGGAGGATGTAGCCACAGTACAGCCAGCTTGATATTAACCAGTTAATATAAAGTCTCTTTGTCGCGTTATATAGGGATATAGACTCCACTTCTACTCATCTTTCTTAGATTGGTCTCTCTGTTGGTGGTTGAACGCGTGTAGGAGGAAAACTCTGATAACTGGAGCCGGTTGGGGTGGATGTAGGTATAAGGAGCCGCTCTCTAGGCCATCGTTTTCCTAAAGTATTCATTCTACGTTCTTTAATCTCTCAGCTACTTCTTGGCCTTTATAATTCCAATAAGGTCTTCTCGTATATAACAATGTTGCTAAGGATAAGTGAAGAGATTTTTGCTTAGTTATTTTTTAAACCTGGGGGGCAACTGGGATGGTTTTGTTATCTACCTGGTCCTATTAAATATTTAACAATGACGGGCTTCAACACAACATAAATGAAATAGTAGAAAGAAACATTGAGATAGAATGCTAGCAAGAAATTGAAAAATTATGATTGAAAAATGTTAATTATGAAGTTAAAATAACTTTTTTCTGCAACCAATAATAATATGACAATTTATTATAAAATCAAGTGTGAGTAAAATTATAAATATTTACCCAAATTAAATATTACTATTTATAACTTCATTATTTACTATTTATAACTTTAAATTAAATATAACTATTTATAACTTTACCCTATGTGAGGGAAAGTAAAAACTGCCATTATTTTTTCTCACAAGTGACGTAAAGTTTTATTATTCAACTATAACTAGCCTGACATCTGCTAATACGCGAATACAAGAACGTATTGCAAAACAATCCCAAATAGCAACAGATTTTGAGGTTGTACTAAAGAGAGCAGGTTTTAAAAAAGAATGAGTACTTGAATTAAAGTACATTCTCAATAATTTGCATTTTTTTCATATTTTTTTATATTAAGTATATAAAGTAAGAATCAATTTAAATTAAAACACGTGAGTAAAGTATTTTAAGGGAAGGGATTAACTCCCACGCAGAGGTCCTGGATTCGAGTCCAGCTGTGCTGCCCTTATATTTTTTTTCCTAGGAGCCTCTACAGCTCACTGTCCTGAGGCCGGCAGTCCATGACCATAGATGACGCGCCTTAAATTAAGAAAAAGATAGAAAAAAGTATTTTACACTCTGATCCAGTAAATACTTGAACTCAAGTGTAAAAAAAAGCATTACTTTACTCACTGTTTGGTAAATAACTCGCTGCTTACTATTATCGTTGTATAACAAAACAATTATTATACTTAATTTAGTGGAAGAAATTCAACTTTCAATCACTGTTTTACCCCTGTATTGCATATGCTAGTCTTAATTTGTATTGTTCGTGTTGTTGGAGTGTACGGCATCAAAGAAACACAGGAAATAAGAATTTCATTTCCGTTTAGTGCAACTAACAGTACAACATTAAACAGGACTACTAATAGGAAGATTTAGTTCTATTCAATTTGTGTCATAGCAAAAGTTCGCTTTCTTTCGACTCCTGGGAGGACGCTATATTGCTATTGACGATATCTTTAAAATGATATAAAACAACGGGAGACTGTAGTCCATATTTTAAACCAGTTTTAGATAATTTAAATCAGTGGTTCCCAAAGTGGTCCCTACGGACCCCCAGGGGTCCCCGGTATCATTCAGGGGGTCCGTGGAAAATTAAAATTGATTTGGGGGTCCCTGAACAACGTCATGGGGTCCGCGCAAGGTTTAATATAAAATAATAAAATTGTGATCCATTTTTATTATTATTGAAATTAGCAGTATTGTACAACTCGGTAGGAAGATACCGAGGCTTTCTGGCATACTTAAAACAAGCTGTACCGAATGTATTTTCAGTACATTGTGTCATTTATCGGCATCATTTAGTCGCAAAAAATCTTAGTGAACGTTTGCATGGATCACTAGATTATGTCATTAGAGCAGTAAATAAAATCAAAAGGAATGCCTTCAATGAGAGATTATTTGCTCAACTTTGTTTGGAAAATGACAAAGACTATAATCGTTTACTACTTCACACAGAAGTACGTTGGTTATCTAAAAGTGCATGTTTAAATCGATTTTATGCGCTCTTTGATTCAGTGTTGGAATTTCTGGAAAGCAAAGACAATGATTTGCGACACAATTTAATTAACTCAAAAGTGACATAGCCTATATGACTGATTTATTTGCCAAATTTAACGAAACTAATTTGAAACTACAAGGTGACCAATTAAATTTAATCAAAACTAAAAGCGTAATATCTGCGTTTGTTGCAAAACTTTTCTGTACAAACAAAACTTGGGAAGAGGAGAATGTTCTCAGTTTCCAAATCTTTCGAAATTTCAAAATAGAGATGAAGATTTGCTTGTTTACTGTCAACCCTTAACGGCTCTTCATGCAGACCTGAACCAAAGATTTGAGGATATTCTTCACATGGATATTCCCGACTGGGTGTTGAACCTTTTGAGTGTGGACAAACTCAGATCCCAAACACAGATGAATCCATACTAATGAATCCACAGATGAATACAGGTGCAGCTTATTGAAACATCCACAAATGAAGAACAAATTCTGGATACAAAAACAGATCCCAATTTTATATCCTGCATTATGGGTTATTGTACAGAAGTTGTTGACTGCTTCCGCGTCTTCCTATTTGGTAGAACTAGATTCAGTGCCGTTATGAACCTCATCACAAAAAAAAGAAACCGACTAGAAATTAGTGCTCGCGGGGATTTGCGGTTGCTACTCACAAACATTGAGCCGGACATAAATACTCTCATAACATCTCATCACGTTCATCCAAGTCATTAATTTTTTTTAATTTTAAACATAGTTATAATTTCAATAAATACTTCTGCAACAAAATGTTTTTTTAAATTTGTAATTTTTATACTATGCATTTATGTACCTTTTTCACTTGGGGTCCGTGGGCAAGTTTTGACTATATAAAATGGTCCATGAGTCAAAAAAGTTTGGGAACCACTGATTTAAATCACCATTTTTGTTAACCAAGATAATAAGTTCCAAGCCGGAGTGATTTGGGAAGTAAAATAATCTATTGGATTAGTTGTTTTAGAGGTAAGAATAGAATACATTACATTTATTAATTATAAATTTAATTATCAACTAAATTTATATAAAATACAGTAATATCAGTTGTGGTGGTTGGTTCCGCTGAGCTGGAAAGCATCAGAGATATTTTCCGTGGTAGCCAAACAAAATAAAGCAGGCTACCACGGAAAATGTCTCTGATACAGTAATATCACTTTGATTAATAATTTTTTAAATTATTTAGATTTAGTTTAATAAGAATTATGAAATTTTTGATGACATACCTTTTCTATATCCTTTGTATACAAATTTCTCTTCTAAATTATTGGAACAATTGTAGAAAATTCAATAATGAAATAGTGAAGTGCTTTCACATGTCTCATTCAGATGCCACACTGTAAGCGGCATTGTCTAATTTCGTATTGAAATCACACACCAACACTGGTCCAAAAGTACTAATAAAATAAATTTAGATTATTAGAATTTAAATTTCATAAACTCTCTGAGAAATCTTCTGAAGGACTGAGGAGTAACATATCCTTAATTACCCAGTCACTAGTCAATTGAGTACTGCCATGTTTATCAGGCAAGGTGATTGGTACGGCCAATAGATAGACTGGTTATTCCTCTATTACTATTGTACCGTCAAAAATAAAATGAAAAAAAGGTACACTAGTTATTTCAAAGTGACTGTATTTAATAAGAAAATATAAAGGAAAGGTGAACAGAATTACAAGAGATTATATAATTTAAGGGCTGAAAAATATATTTGCATTTATTAAAGATTTTCTATTATATTTCTCTCTCGCCAGGAATTCGTTGATGAAGCTGTTGCTGGGGCCGTGCCGTTGTCGCCTACACTCTCGTACATCCGCTCTGGTACAAATAATGGTAGATAGAAAAAATGATGCTCTTCTTGATGGTAATGAAGATGATGATGCTTTACAAAAAGTTGAAGAGGATGGTGGTCCGCAATTTCCACAATGGTTATTTATAGGTAGGTAATGGTACTCCAGGGTACAAAAATAACGTTAACTAAAGTTCAAGGTGTGGCCACACAGAATTTGAAATAAAATTCAACTCACTACTGTGTGCACACTATCAGAGCGGCAGAGCAACTAACTGTAGTTGAGAATAAGTCTTTGTTACGAGAAAACATTATAAGTTCAAAGAGCGGGCGAGCCAGAGACAGAAATCACACACACACACTGACAAGAGAGAAACATGATAGATGTTCGTGGTAGTGATAACGAGAGAGAATTGTGTTTACGTGTTTTATACGTATTTTAATTTTATTTTATTCACTTTCCTACGGACGCTCCAGTGATCATGTAAACAAACATCCTAGGCTATATTTATTTTATGACGAAAGTTACTGAGTTAAGATGTACTGAAATCACCTTAGTCATTGTTGCTAAAGAGTGGCTTACTTTTTAACAAAACATTAAACGTCTTTTACATAAGACTCTGAGAAAGTAAATAATGAGAAACAATACGCTTCAAGTATTTTAACTTATTTAAATTCAATTTGAGAACACACCCCCCCCCACTAATTGTCTAAAAATCTATATATAGCTTGCAAGAAGTATTTCAGCATACACTTAACAATTCTAGAAGAGAGAATGGAATTAATTAAACATCTCTAGTACTGAAACTTTTAGAAGTAAAATTACTGGACCAAAATGTTTATTTAATGTTTGAAGTGGATGAAGGCAACATTGAGTAAATTACTCTTTATCTCTTTTATTTTCACCTACTGCTATAATTTTGCGATCATGATAAACATTTGAATTGGATTTTTTACAAAAAATAAATGTTTGGATACCTTAGAGTCCTTTTTTTGCGATCGTCCCACATTTTCGAAATTGAGTTTTCACAGGAAACACCCCATTTTGAGGTATCCTGAGTCCAAAAAACTGGTCTGTGGTGTGTGTCTGTGGGTGTAGATCTGTGTGAAAAGAATATCTCAAAAATGAAAAGTTATAGAAACCTCAAATATGTATTCCGTTTAGGTACTACCATCGCCCGTAAGGGGTATCTGTGCATGCAGATACTTGGGGACTAGCGACCCCACGGGTTCCCTCAGCTCATTACTACATGCACTTCGTCAGAACAGTACACAATACTCTTAAACTACATACACTCCACTTTTTACAGACAAGGACAAACATAGTACACAAACTAGGGACTCCGTTTCTAGTTATTTGGCGTAAGCGAAGGGAGAAGGAAGGGATTAGCTCAGTGGTAGCGCGCGGGAGTAGCAATGCGGAGGTCCCGGGTTCGAATCCAGGTATGCTACCTTTAGAATTTTTTCGTCCTAGGATCCTCTCCACCTCACTGTCCGGTGATAGACAGTGTTGTCTATAACGAGTGAACACTCTCTGGAGGCCGGCAGTACACTGAGAAGGCTCCGGGTGCCAATGTTCCATTGTATATCATGGAAAAATCATATTAATGAATTAAATAGTAAACTATCAAAAGTTATCTACCTGTTGCGAAGTCTAAAAGACGAATTACGGGCTGAGACGTTAAGAACTGCGTACTTTGGTTTATTCCACTCCAAACTGTCCTATGGGGTGGAGCGCCTGACGCTGTAACCACATTCAGACTGCAAAAGAAGGCAATTAGAATCATCTATAGAAAGCAACCAAGAGATAGTTGTAGAAAATTGTTCCAGACTCACAAAATAATGACACTGACTTCATTCTTAAACACTGTGTCTGTGGGTGTAGATCTGTGTGAAAAGAATATCTCAAAAATGAAGAGTTATAGGAACCTCAAATATGTATTCCGTTTAGGTACTACCATCGCCCGTAAGGGGTATCTGTGCATGCAGATACTTGGGGACTAGCGACCCCACGGGTTCCCTCAGCTCATTACTACATGCACTTCGTCAGAACAGTACACAATACTCTTAAACTACATACACAGTGTTTATAACGAGTGAACACTCTCTGGAGGCCGGCAGTACACTGAGAAGGCTCCGGGTGCCAATGTTCCATTGTATATCATGGAAAAATCATATTAGTGAATTAAATAGTAAACTATCAAAAGTTATCTACCTGTTGCGAAGTCTAAAAGACGAATTACGGGCTGAGACGTTAAGAACTGCGTACTTTGATTTATTCCACTCCAAACTGTCCTATGGGATTGTACTATGGGGTGGAGCGCCTGACGCTATAACCACATTCAGACTGCAAAAGAAGGCAATTAGCATCATTTATAGAAAGCAACCAAGAGATATTTGTAGAAAATTGTTCCAGACTCACAAAATAATGACACTGACCTCATTATATATTTTTAAGTGTCTCGTCAATCTAAAAGGAAAGAAAAATATGGAATGTAGAGGAAGATAAACACTCTTACAATATTAGAAATAAAAATAATCTACACTTACCAGTGAGAAGATTGGCGAAGTCGGAGTTAGCTCCAAGTGCGATGAGTGTAAGATTATTTAACAAACTGCCGAGGGAAATAATAGGTCTGAAGATTGAACCATTTAAGAAAACTTTAAAACATTTCTTTAAGGAAAACAGCTTTTATAAAATAAATGAGTTTCTGGAAGAGAAGTGGGCGCTGGGACAGTTCAGGATAGACTAAATACAGTGTTGGATATTGTTTATTTTCTAGTGAGAACAAAATGCAAACATCAGAGCAATGACTATTTGAACTAGCAAACTTATTGTTTATTATGTAGTTTTGACGTACCTTATGTTAGTTGTTATGTAATTTATTTAGGTAAAATAAAAATAATAATAATAATAATAATAGTGACCACAGATGCTGACGCGCCTTAAATTAAAAAAACAAAAAAAAACAGAAAAAGTATTTTACATTCCTTTTAGTAGTATTCTTTTAAAAATATTTTACAAGGTGTCCGAAACGTCGAATAAACTTTTTAAAAAATACAAAGTTTCTTCTTTGGCCCCAGCCAACTAATTTTTTAGCTTGTTTAATTAACAACGGCCAAACATAAATATTGTTTACATTGATATTTTACATTCTGATTCAGTAAATACCTGTACTTTAGGTACTTCAGGTGGCAGTGCAATAATCCCAATAATCTACATCTTTAGATACTATCATCGCATCAGACACGAAGATTTTGGCCAAAATTAATCAACCGGAAGTATTACTTTATTGGATGCATTTTTTTTCTTCAATTTTTTTGTGATTTTCTCAGAAACGGATCAAACAAGTTAATATCAACTACACATACAAAGTGCTTCTTGAAAAAAATTCATTTAGAAACACTTGGGGGGGGGGGGGGTCAAGTGCTTTTTCAGTTTATTACACAATTTTATCATCTGCATAAATATTAATTAAAATTAAAAATGTTTTTGAAATCCCAAGTTGGAAGAAAATCGGATGACCGGAAGTGTTATTTTTTTGTGATTTTCTCCGTTAAAATGCCGACAGTTTTAAACAATAATAGGTGTGAAGAAAATTGACCGTTTCGTAGTAAGAGAAAGTCGTATGAGTGTTTCACAGCATGATTTTTTTTTTTTTTGGAAATAGGTATGCATGTCAATGTCGTGTAATGTTAGATACAATCTAAAAATGAATAAATCAAGGAAATAAAAATAATATATTCTGTTTGGCTAACATGGAGCGATCGTATTTGAAGATTCCGTTAAAAATCAATAAATCAGAAGTATTTTTTTAATATATATCTATTTTCTATCCTCTAGAACAGTGGTTCCCAAAGTGGTCCCTACGGACCCCCAGGGGTCCCCGGTATCATTCCGTGGAAAATTAAAATTGATCTGGGGGTCCCTGAACAACGTCATGGTGTCCGCGCAAGGTTTAATATAAAATAATAAAATTGTGATCCATTTTTATTATTATTGAAATTAGCAGTATTGTACAACTCGGTAGGAAGATACCGAGGCTTTCTGGCATACTTAAAACAAGCTGTACCGAATGTATTTTCAATATATTGTGTCATTCATCGACATCATTTAGTCGCAAAAAATCTTAGTGAACGTTTGCATGGATCACTAGATTGTCATTAGAGCAGTTAATAAAATCAAAAGAGGAATGCCTTCAATTAGAGGTTATTTGCTCAACTTTGTTTGGAAAATGACGAAGATTATAATCGTTTCCTACTTCACACAGAAGTACGTTGGTTATCTAAAAGTGCATGTTTGAATCGATTTTATGCGCTCTTTGATTCAGTGTTGGAATTCCTGGAAAGCAAAGACAATGATTTGCGACACAATTTAATTAACTCAAAAAGTGACATAGCCTATATGACTGATTTATTTGCCAAATTTAACGAAACTAATTTGAAACTACAAGGTGACCAATTAAATTTAATCAAAACTAAAAGCGTAATATCTGCGTTTGTTGCAAAACTTTTCTGTACAAACAAAACTTGGGAAGAGGAGGATGTTCTCAGTTTCCAAATCTTTCGAAATTTCAAAATAGAGATGAAGATTTGCTTGTTTACTGTCAACCCTTAACGGCTCTTCATGCAGACCTGAACCAAAGATTTGAGGATATTCTTCACTTGGATATTCCCGACTGGGTGTTGAACCTTTTGAGCGTGGACAAACTCAGATCCCAAACACAATGAATCCATACTAATGAATCCACAGATGAATACAGGTGCAGCTTATTGAAACATCCACAAATGAAGAACTTAAACCAATGTTTGAACAAGGATACCACAAATTCTGGATACAAAAACAGATCCCAATTTTATATCCTGCATTATGGGTTATTGTACAGAAGTTGTTGACTGCTTCCGTGTCTTCCTATTTGGTAGAACTAGATTCAGTGCCGTTATGAATCTCATCACAAAAAAAAGAAACCGACTTGAAATTAGTGCTCGCGGGGATTTGCGGTTGCTACTCACAAACATTGAGCCGGACATAAATACTCTCAGAGGACTGTTAATTATATTACAGAATTATAAACAGATTTTCCACAGAGTTTTGCTCATAAAGAAATATAATTTTCAATGCAGTAGGCTCTTTTTGGTAGTTATGATCTTTAGGAAGGTGCTTTACATGCAAGCACCTTCTTAAAAAAAAAAAAAGATCGCTTAGGAAAGTGGGTGATAACACTTCAGGGAGGTAATGTTTATATATAATACTCGTATATAAAAAGGACTGAAGGGCCGGTATCCTTCGTCAGAATTATATAGGAAAGGTTGTGTAAAAGAACCCCACGTTTGGTATAGGGTTAGAGCAATTAAGTGAATTGTCAAGTGCACGGTTTATTCCCGTCCACCAAGTTGAAAACGGAAGCAAAATAATTTAATGCTGACAGGTTTTTTTTTTTTAAGCTAGATGTTGAGAGGCGGAGGTACACACAGTTTTCCCTTCATCACATTTAGAAAACAGCAACATGAGAGGCTTTTTTTGGAGGGGGTGTGGGCGAGGGTGTGGCGGTGAGCTGAGGACGGCTAAGCGACAGGATATAGCATTTTATTTTACTGTTTTCACACTTTACCACCACCACTACCACCCTTATTTCCGACAATGTTTGACCATTCCTTTGACATGGTTATCGTCCATTTGCAATCAACTGCAGACACTAAAACATGGGACACTATTTAATGAATGTTTTAAAAACTTTACAAATTATTAAATCAAACAAATCCCGCACATGATTTTCACTTATTTAAATTGGAAAAATAAAGAAGATAAATGGCAATGTTTCCTTTTCAAGATTGGAATATTTTAAACAATATTATTGACCATTAAAAGTTAATTATTTTTAGTATTTTTTAATTGGTGATTTAGCAGTGCCTTCCGGTATAAAGCTGGTCTTATAAGATTCCTAATCACAATGTCTTTTGGAGGGTCTTTAACTTTACAAAGACCCTTAATCAGCAATAGCTTTCTTAGTTCAACCCAGGACTCTTCAAAAAACATTAAAAAATTCTGGTGTGAAACACTCACAAAACTTTCTCTTGGTCAAGTTATACTGTTATGAAAGTAAATTTCGTATAAAAACTTGGACATTTTAACTCCATTGCCATGGAGTTAATCTATAGAAGTTAAAAAGTGCTTTAGCATAGAAGTGGCAGGTAGAATTTGAATATGTTTACATTGTAGTTCAGAATACAAATATTCATCCAGAACAAATTCAAATAATATTTTGGAAATGCTACGTCACACATTCTTCAGGATAACTTAAAAATCAATTTTTCCAGAATCACGTTTCAAATATAAGAAAGGAAATCTATGCATATTAGAAGACATAGTCCACATGATTGTGACTTGTCTCCCTACCTCAAACTCGTAGAGGGAGCAATCTAAGGGTGGCTACAGAATATGCATGTATTCGCGATTCGCGATGCGTGATGCGTGATTCACGGGCAGTTCACGAATAGTGTGTAAGGACTTATTCATTAAAAATCGATTCGTAAACAACATGTTTCGTGTGTGCGCAGTAATTCGCTCTAAAGAGCGGTAAATTGACGAATATCAAAGGCTGCGCATCAGCACGAACCGCTGATTCGCCAAAGTTCGGGCTGTGTTCGTAGTTAATTCGTCCATTCGTTGTGCGCGCTAGTTCGTTATGTTAAAACAAGGAGGTTATGTTTATACTTTATTCCGCGTTCTTATTTTTTTTTTGTTGTTTTAAGGATAATTAAAAACAATTTTCGAATTTACCGGAGAGTTCTACTTATAAATCATTTAGCAGATCGTTGCCATTATATCCGTAAATAAAAATGGTGTAATAACAAATATTAACCCTGCTGTCTCTATTAAATTACCTGTCTCTATTTTTAAATAGTGATACACTCCACCACTGCGTTTTTTCCGTTTGTTTAAAAATTTTTTCTTATTTTGCGCCATGTATATAAAAACAGCACTAGCTATTGCTAGATCATCGCCACTCTCCATATTTTCCGAGCAGAAATATGTACATACAGTTTAAAAATAGTATATATGTACTATTGAAATAATTAATATATAGGCTTTGCACGTGCTCACAAATTTCTGTGAACTAATTTGAAACTGCGAACGAACATGGATAAATCACGCATCACGCATCGAATCTTGAACAAACGCATAGTCTGTATGCTCGGTTTGCGAATTACTACGAACTGCAACGAACTGGATGAATCACGCATCGAGCATCACGAATCGCGAATACATGCATAGTCTGTAGCCTGCTTAAGGACCGCAACGACGATATTTCAGAGAGAAATCATGGATATGAGGAAAAGTAGACTTTCGCATAAAAGACAACTCTCTCTCTCTCTCTCTCTCTCTCTCTCTCTCTCTCTAATTCTTTCTCATTCAAACATCTTTCAAAATTTGAACGACATCGTTCTCACACCGTCACTTTGCCAGTCAATCTGTCACTCTCTTCTACCAACTCTTCTTTAAATTATACAGTGTAAAATCCTTGCATGCTTATATTCTTATACACAACATAAACAGAGTTCAGAAAAATCTAACTTATTTGTTGTGGTTGGTTCCGCAAAGTTTGAAAGCATCAGAGACTTTTTCCTGTGGATAGCCTGCTTCTTTTTGTGGTCTCGACTGGTTTCGGGCGTTCGCCCATCTTCAGGCTGCGTTTTTCAGTCAGTGTGTAAACTAAATTTGCTCTGTGCAAGTCTGTGTTGTCACACTGTCTGAAAAACGCATCCTGACGATGGGCGAAACGCCCGATGACCACAAAATGAAGCAGGCTACCACGGAAAATGACTCTGATGCTTTCCAGCTCTGCGGACCAATCACCACAACTCTCTGCAATTCGCCTGATGCTGCCTTTCCAGCTGTGTGGACCAACCCACACCAAACAAATATTATCTATGTATTAGCATTCCATTCCAAATTTAAAGAAAATCATTGTACCATTTTGGAGAAAATCCCCCCCCCCCAAAACTCGGAAAGCTGTCAAGTCTCACTTCCGGTTAATAGTTTTTTTCAATTTTGGAATTCCATCAATGCGGATCTTAATACTTTATTAGGGTGTTAGAACCATACATTGTACTGTAGTGATACTTTAGAAGTATGCTTAAAGTGGCTGCTTTTCCAAAACTCTCCCCAAAAAATCCATTTTTCTGAGAATTATATTTCAAATAAAAGTGATAGGCATTTCTTTTGTTAGATAGTAGTTGAACTTTGGACTAGGAAATCGCGAAAAAAACTTTCCTTATAGTCTAACTTCCGGTTAATGGATTTTGGTACCAAAATGGAATATCTAGTTTCAATTTCCTTGCGATTTTTTCGTTGTTGATTACCATATAGCGAATTTGTGCATTTTTTTTTTTGTTAACCATACGAACATACACATATCGTTAAACCACCTTTTTTTCATACTCAGATAACCTCAAATCATGAATTTCCGGTTATAATTCAATTTTTGAAAATTGGACACGATCCCAATAGCAGCAATAAGAGAACGTAATAAAAAAAAATCTGGTATGAAACACTCACACAACTTTCTCTTACTCCAGTTCTCAAAATTATAATTGACAAATTTCATAGTTTGTGTACCAAATTTGAATGAAATTCGTCGAAAACTGAAAAAAACTGTTCAGTAAAAGCGCCCTTCCGGTTTACTAATTTTCTTGAAACTGAATTTCAGCCATCTATTTATCTCTAATTAATTATGTTAGGATGATAGAATTGTATAATCAACTATGATAGCACTTTAGAGAAAAACATAACCCCACCCCTCCCCTAAAAGTGCCCTTAAAAGAATTTTCCCAAAGAAATGTTTTAAATAAAAGATGTAGATCTTTGCATGTTTAATTTTATGAAGTTTCAAAAAAATCGTCGAAGCCATTTTTGAGAAAATTGCGAAAAAGAGAATAAATCATTTAATAAAGTGGTAAAGTAAACGCACTTCCGGTTATCCAATTTTTTTTCAAACTCGGAATTTCAACAACATATTTAATTCTAATTAACATTATTTAGATGACAGAACTGTCTAATAAACTGAAATAGCACTTTACATGGAAACCTAACTCCACCCCTCCCCCAAAAGTGCCCTTCATTGCATTTTCCCGGAGAAATGTTCCAAATAAAAGTTGTAGCTCTTTGAATATGTGGTTGATATTTCAAGTTGAAAGAAAATCGTCGGAGCCATTTTTGAGAAAATCGCAAAAAAGTAAAAAATCCAACTAGTAAAGTGGTACTTCCGGTGGAGGAATTTTGACAGATAACGTAGTGTCAGATCCCATGGTGATACCTAAACGGAATATCAAGTTTCAACTTTGTACGGTTTTTCGTTTTTGAGCTATGCTGTTCACATACATACACACGCACACACAC
>JAAEAF010013461.1:0-119137 GCA_011037195.1 Triatoma infestans | reverse complement strand
ATGATTAAAGTACTCTTTTACAAGGAAAAGCATAGAAATAACGAAAAGAGTAACTTTATGAAAAAAAAAAACAAAAATACCAGTTTGAAGTTAATTGGATGTTAATTTTGTTAGAGAACTTACGAAGGTAAACTGTGGGATGACTTAACTTGTACGAAACTTGGGTATAACTAAGTTAGTAAAATTGGAATTCACTACCAAGTAGGACCTAATATTCACTTTTCTTCTTGATTATGGGAAGGTATTTTCTGGAATAAATATCTTCGGCATTAGAAAGAGTGTCTTTCTTCTAGAGCACGGAAATGTCATCTCAGCTTTTTTCCTTAAAGAAAGACTTTATATATATGTGATGGATGCAAGAAATTATATCTATTTTAATTGAAGAAAATTATGAGAAAAAGGCGAGCATGTTGGCAAAAGGGTAACCCAGGTAGAAGAGTACAGTTACTGGAAAAGTTCATGAACCTTGTTAGCATTGTCAACCCCTTCTTCTCACAGGGGAAGATTTGAACGAACAATTAGAAGACATTCCTTCAATATAGTCAAAAACAGACATTCAAGCGGTACACTTGTTTTTCGCTCTTTTAGAAGAAGTTTAAGTTATAACATAAGAGTTTATTCCAACTAATCGCTGTAAATTAATAAGCATATTGCTGTGTTATTGAATAGCATTTAAATATCTTTAAAGAATATATTTAATTTAATCACCAGTGTTCTCTTAATTATTCTTATTACTTCTCTCTCTTAAAACTTACAAACACAAGCCCCTTTACTAAACCGCTCATGCTACCCAACTACTACTACAAACATACAAGCTACCACTACAAACTACAACATCACATCACACCAATATTATTACATATATATATATATATAGAGAGAGAGAGAGAGAGAGAGAGAGAGAAGATAAATCTCAGTTTTATCTTTCGCTGACTGTACATAAGCAAACAGTGCCACTTGAAAGTATCTTTAGCTTTCCCTAGATGCTATCTATTGATGCAAATAAGGAGCTATTGAAATATTAGGGTCTTAAGACAAAATCCAGTTGATGCCTTTTAATGGAAAAACGATCTGAACAGGAATTTCTTCAATAGCCTTATTCCTTCTAAAAAAAAAAAAACTGGAGTGAAACACTCAGAAGATTTTCTCTCATTGCGAATTACATAATTTTTTTTCAATTTAGGGGGCGTCAACATCTATGGTCATTGACAGCCGGAGCCTTCTCAGTGCACTGTCGGCCTCCGTACAGTATTCTCTCGTTACTACAGACAGCACTGTAGAGGTTCAGTGACCTCGCGGACAGTGAGCTGTAGAGACTTCTAGGAAGAAAAAATTCTAAGGGTAGCACAGCTGGACTCGAACCCGGGTCCTCCGCGTGGGAGTGCAGCACGCTAACTACTTAGCTATACTCTTCCCTTAATTACATAGTTATTTACTAATTCTATTCTAACAAATAATTCTTACTAGATGTTTATATTCAAGGTAGTTGTTGTGGTGGTAGTTTCCCTAGAGCTGGAAAGCATCAGAGACATTTTCCGTGGTAGCCTGCTTCATTTTGTGGTCGTCGACCGGTTTCGGGCGTTCGCCCATCTTCAGGATGCGTTTGTCAGACAGTGTGATAACACAGACTTGCACAAAGCAAATTCAGTTTATACACTATATGCACAGTTTATACAGTTTACGAGTGTATACAGTATACAGTTGTATACGAGTTGTATACAGTTTATACAGTGTATACACAGTTTATACAGTTATACGAGTGAATAAACTGAATTTGCTCTGTGCAAGTCTGTGTTATCCACATTGTCTGACAAACGCATCCTGAAGATGGGCGAACGCCCGAAACCGGTCGATGACCACAAAATGAAGCAGGCTACCACGGTATAATGGAGTTGATGAGGAGAGAAATTGGTATTGATTAATTAGACGAGATCTGAAGACACTGTTATAATATAAGTTTACACAAACTGCACTGGACTTGTAAATGATTTTATAGAATAAAGGGTTAGAGTAGAGTTATGACCCGATGATTGACACGATTCGATGTATACTGGTTTGAATCTGATAGATAGATTCCTAGATCTCTCGCTGGCTTATATACAGGTTCTCCCCACTCTAGCCTGCTTAAGTCAGAGAGTACTAGAGAGAGTCTGTTTTCTCTCGGTCGGGCTTGTGTTCTCTCTCTTGCCGTTACACACGGAAAATGTCTCTGATATCTCCAAGATACATGAATGAGAGAATCTAAACTTGATAAAGACTACTCTTTTTTTTTGTCTGTGGGGAGGGACTAAGCCCTATGCTATCCAAAGCCCTTTTGGGCCTATATAGCTACCGCAAAGATCGGAAGCCTTCTCAATGTGCTGCCGGTCTTCTGACAATGTTCTCTCTTACAGACAACACTTCCTATCACCGAACAGTCAGCTATAAAAGGCTGCTAGGAAGAAAAAATTTGAGGGCGGCAGCTGGACTCGAACTCGTGGCCTTCGCGTTGCTAGTCCAACGCGCTACCATTGAGCTAATCCCTTCCCTTATACATAACTTTATTCCTTCCCCAAAATCTCCCTTAAATGAATTTATTTGGAAAAGTGATTCAAAAAATATGATAGTGTATGTATGTATGTATGTGTGGTTAGTATAACAAGTTTAATAAAATATGTCGGTATCTATGAAAAAAGCCGCACAAAATTGAAAACAAAAAAAAACTGTACTTCCGGTGAAACAATTTTCTTCACACTCAGTATTTTGGCATCATATTTCGTTGTAATTAATATTATGAAGATGATAGAAGTTGTGGTTGATTAGATAGATGATAGAAGGCTGTGGAGAAAATATCTCTGTAGATGATAGAATGTTATAAAAAATTGAAATAACACTTTTAGACGAAAATATAACTTTACCTTTTCACAAAACCCCCTCTTTAAATGAATTTTTTTTTCCCAGAAAAATGTTTACAACAAAAGTGCTCATCTTGGTCAAGATTGGGTCCGTCTGGTGCAATGCCTGATAATTACGGACGGTTCCAGAATGGATGGTAAGTCTGGAGCTGCGGTCTATTTTGAGACCGGAGATCATTTGGCAGTATCTCTTGGTGAATGGGCTACATCTTCCAGACTGAGGTTTATGCTATTCTTTGCTGCATCTTGGATGAGAAGGTACGTAAAACACTAACTTAAAAGGTGTTTGTATCTGCTCGGACAGCCAAGCTGCGCTGAAGGCGCTGAGTTCATGTGTCTTCACTTCCAGGTAGGTGTTAGAATGTTCTAAAAGACTGGAAGAGCTTTCTTCTCTGAAGGATGTGCTTCTAGTCTGGGTACCCAGCCACATGGGAATTTTTGAGAATGAGGAAGTGGATAGGTTTGCCAAATTAGGCGCCTCTCTCCCTTTCATTGGTCCCGAGCCTGCTGTTGGCATGTCTCCTGGCACATGTCTGTCACGCTTCCAATCATAGACAGCTTCACAGCATTCATCCTTATGGATGAGCTCAGTTGGTTGTCGGCAGTCCAAAATGCTCATCGGGGGTCCGGACAGGGCAATTAGTGAGTCGTTGCTGTGTTTTTCACGGAGCTCTCTCAAGCATCTGGTTGGATCCCTTACTGGACATTGTTCTTTAAGGAGACATCTCTGCGTAATGGGGCTCATTTTGTAGAGACAGAGGAGGAAACACCCATCCATCTTATGACAGATTGTTTGGGTTGTGAGGAGATAAGGTTCAGGACCTTTGGTCGTAAAAGGATGTCTATGGAAGAGCTTAGGCTATTTCCTGTTAAGGTATTGTCCGATTTGTTTGGACTGCGGTGAATCTTAGATGGATTAAACCCGGGTCTGGATATTTCTTCTAGACCCGGTTTGACGTCGTTTTTCTTGGGATAGCTATATGGGCCCAGTAAGGCTTTGGATAGAGTAGGATTTGGTCCCCCCCCCCTCCTCAGACAATAATAATAATAATAATAATAATAATAACATAAAGTTCTTAGCTCTCTTATATGTTTAGTTAAGATTCCAAATTATAGAAAATTGTTTGGAGCCATTTTCGAGAAAATCAGAAAAAAAATGAAAAATCCATTCAACGAAAGTTACTTCCGGATCACACACACTCAAACCAATTTCTAAAATCCACTTTTTCTGACTAAGGGGACCTCAAAAAGTATATATACTGTAAAACACGGTAAAATATCAGCAATAAGAGAAAGTAAAAAGGTAACATCCTCAATTAAAACTATAACTAATAAACAATATCGATAATTAATAGATTTATTACTTTCAGTACCATATAATATTGTATTATTGGTCATGTAATTAGCAATTGAGATTTGAGATTATAAAAATAAATCCTCATTCCCCAACTTCTTAAATTCAAGACTCCAATTATACGATAAAAAAAAATGTGCAAAGTATATGGGCGATATTAAGGTTAATGACCTTTAAACTTTCCTCTCCTATGGAGATATTAATATATTATTATTACATAAGCATACTTTACGATACAGTGCTTTTAATCCTTAAATATAATATACATAAGTGACATGTTATAATTTAACGTCACATTTCAACGTATTTAACTAACATTTAAGAGGTCCATAGTACTAATTACTAAGTTTACCTAAAAGATAACCATGTATAGATTTATAATAAATTTGTTTAGAATCTATCTTGAAACTAAGATTTCAAGTATATTCCATTACACTTTACATTCTAAACTGAAAAGGAGTTGTTAATATTCCGAACTAGGGGAAAAAAAACACCATAATAAGAACTAGGGCTATTTTAATATTTGTTTTATATTAGGATTTAAATAATCCATCTTCATAACTAATATTAGTACATAATAATATGTTGACTAATCTCTAATACCACGTTAATCATCGTTTGGAATCATACTTCATTTTTATGAAGTTTCCATTTTTGGAATTGATAATCCGTTAATGGAAAAATATGAATAACAAGAATCAGAAACGAAATAAAATAAAAATATATATATATAACCAACAAAATTTTTACCTGTTATTCCAAATATAACTTTAACATATGTATAATGATTCCGTGTTATAAATTATAGGGGTTGTGTGAACTATTCAAAATTTATTCAATTCTCTTAAGGTTATTCCTGAAACATGTAACCTCCCAGAAAGAGTAATAAATTGATTGTTTACATCGTTTACAATCGATTACTTTGAACCATAAGTTAAATTATATCTTTCTGTGTAAATGATTGGATGCATGGTTTCTTTTCTTTTTTTTTATTTTAAAATTATCAAAGTTCAGGCACTTACAAGTGTAAGTGTAAAATAATAAGTTAATGATGTACAGGTTAAAATAATGAAAAATTATAGAATGTAATGTATGATAAAGTATGGTCTAATCGAAATTATTCGATTTTTAGCAATTTAGTTTCCACAAAAACCTACTGAAAAGCGCTTTATTTTTCTATATTTTTGCACTTTCCTTCATTAGTTTTGATACTGAAATATAAAAAGGGGAGATTGGAGAAGGGTATTTAGAAGCGAAGAACATAGCCGATGTTCCAAATCATGGATAAATAGTCTATCTGATCTGAAAAAACAGATAACACCACTCTGGAGTCAAGTCGCGAATGTACAGATAGATTACCAGGAGAAGATTATGGATGCGGAGAGGTTTGTTATCTTTCGGAGAGCCATTACGGATCAAAATGATACGATTCCTACAAGGGACTTACAATTCAATGGAAGCCGCACTAACCAAGCCTCATGGTAATTACCTATGCGGATAGCACGGCTAGAGGGTATGGTCCTCTTGAAGCTGTGGGAGAGAACGTCTCGAAGCAGGGTTATAGGCTCATCCGGGTTGAGGATTGTCTGAAGCTGACTCTAGAACGGGTGCTTTATTGATTTGCTTTGGTAAATTGTGAGTTCAGGCTAAGCTCTGGTTCTCCATGAGTTCGACTTTCAGGAAAGGCGGGCTGGGTGGATCTTCAGCATCATTGGAGCCACTAATTTGGTATGGGCGTGTCAAAATTTGGATGTGGTGGAAAGCGCTCTCCCAGTTCTGTGAGAAACAGCCAGGTTACTCCGGGGAAGGATCAGAGGTAAGCGGCTGCGCCAGATTCGCCTCCGGTAAAGGGGATTGCTCCAGATTGAAATTCCCAGGGGATAATTGAAGACAAGAGATTTTCGATTAGGGGACAGCATCTATATAAAAGTCCCGCATTCAGAACGAGAAACATGGAATACGCTGTGGGCCATTTCGATGAAAGGACGCCATCTTTATGAATATATATCAAAATTAGTGGACAGAATTGGCATACAAAGAATTACGTACTGGACATGGTGCCATTTAAACAGTAACTATACAGATTCTAACTAATGGACAACAATACATGCAAATGTCATAATCAAACTGTACAAAATTACAAATCACTTAATTTTTGATTGTAAATTACTTGACAACCATAAATTAAAATTAATTAAACATTATATTGACTTCAGGTGGAAATTTGGCCAGACAACTGAAAGGGATCTTCTTACGATATATTTTCTCCCAATTCCGCTCAATCGCTGAGGCCATCGATTACATAGACTTATAATAATTAGGACATTTCTTCACTTCTTTTTGATTTTGTATTTTTATATTATTATTTTATTTTATTTGCTTTTTATATTTGTCTTTCATATTATTATTTTCCTTTTCTTCTTTCTATATGTACCACAAAACCTCAAACTATTCAAAGTTACATGTTAAACATAATATAATCTTATATTACATGTAATATGACTGATGGAACATGTAATTAAATAAATGCACATCCTGGAGGGATTAGATTAGATTAGATTCTGTATGGGGGTTTGGTTCTTCAGCCTGTGCCACCGCGACCTCCATAGGGTCTATTGTGGCACCTCCTAAGTTGGAGACCCTTCCCCAGTCCTGTCCTTTATTTGAACTTTGAAATCTGGGGAGGCTCCTAAATGGTCGGTTAACAGCATCTCCCATCAGAGCACCCTCTCGAGTCCTATCTGCCTTAATAGACTTAATAGACCCGAGAGGGGCCTCTGGTTGAGGCTTGCAGGCGTCAGTTTCCCGTCTCCAAAGAGGCGGGACCTCAGCCATCCAAGCCCCTCGCCCTGACACAGAACGTGCAGTGCTGTTTCCTCTTCTTCCTGGATGCGGAGAGGTTTGGTATCTTTCGGAGAGCCATTATGGATCAAAATGATACGATTCCTACAAGGATAATGCAGTGTATGTGCTAATTAAGTCTACAATGGCCAGTGAGAACGCTAACTGCTATCCTTATGGCCACCCGGCCTTATTGGAGTTGTTCTGCAGTTAGCCTGGACGAGTAGCTATGAATGAACGTTTTCGCCTGCCTTTGGCCTGGAGTTTTAGCCCACCATTCTCTTAATCGATCGTGCATCCATGTCCTAATGGATGCACTCCTGGACGGTTCAGGCCCGATAAGGGTTCCGAACTTTTATTAATCGTAAATCAATGCTTCGGGGAGAAACTTCTTGAAAAGAAACGATTTTAATGAAAAAAAGATCAGAAATAACCCATCTTTAATAAATTTAAAGAAAGGAAAATTTATGTGAATATTTTTTTGTACACGAAAGAAACAGCGAATTAAAATACAAGTTGCTATAATATTTTAATAATCATTTCATAGAAAAAGATAACTATTCCAAAAAAATAAATAAATAAATACAAAAATGTTTAAATACAAACCAGTAATGAGTAATAAAGAAATACATACATACATATATATATATATACACGTTAAGTTTATAAGAGCAACAAACGCGTTTTGTTGAAAAGGGCAAAGTGTATAATTTATTATAAAAGAAGTTCAGTGACCGGTTCAAACAGCATAAACAAGCTGCTCAGCGCACCTCATAGTCGTCCTTGCTAAAACGAAACGATTGTCTGTCCTTGGGACATTGTTCAAACTTATAATAAAAAATAAAAACTTTATATGTAAGTTTGTAAACATTGTGAGTACAATGTGCGATACATACATTGGTTGTAAACTTCTTAAATCTTACATTTATACATACGTATGTATATTTGTTTTAAAATAATTTAAAAAAAAAAAAAAATTAGACAAAAACAAAACAAAACTAATTTCAATATCAATATAGAAAAAAAATATAAAGTGATATTTGGTCGTCAGGTACTTCCTGTTCTCTAACATATAATACCGGTCGTTGTAACAAAATATATTTTTATGAAAGTAAAACGACATTCCTAATAGAGTTGTTTGTAATTTTTTACTGTTTTTTTATTTTTTTTTAAACCTGACCTTAAACGTACGTAATTTTTAACAATGTTATGTATTGTATTGCTAAGGTTTATTTACTTGCGATGTTGTTCCATTAAAAGCAAATCAATTAATAACATCACTAATTCGCTGTTTCTTTAAAAACAAACTATTAAATTTATTGAACTTCTTAAAATGCTTCAATGAGCGGAAATCCTTTTTTGAAACCTTAGAAGGAATATTTGACGTAAAGATTTACTTATTTTACTATTTGATCGACTAGTTCTGAAACGGCCTGTGATTTTGAGATCCTTGCAAAAGCCCAAAGTCTATCTGGTAAAAATTTTGTTGCTTATTCACTTTCAGTATGTTTTCATTTATATGGAGGGGCGGGTGTTGGTGTAGTGGTTATGAGCATGGATTTGTAAGTAGGAGGACCCCAGTTCGAGTCCAACGTATAAGTGTTAAATTTTATATTTGTTTAAAAAATGTTAATAATAAAGTAGATGCTTCCGCCCCCGTCCACGACACCTAATTTGGTAGTTGGACTTAAAGCCCGCCTGAAAAAATAGGCATTACTTTATTTTACTTTTTTTACTTATATTGGAATATTTTGCCCTATGAAGGTTAGGATTTTGATTAAAGAGATCGAAAACTGGTTTTAGAGACTGAAACGCCTAGCTGATCTCTCCTCTTCCATTCAGTAATTCCAAATAAGTTTTTTTCTTTCTTTTCCCTTTCCTTGATATGTCGTATCACATGCAAATCTGATGGATATCTGGAAAAATACATGGAATGGATGACCATGGATATACATGGCCATGGAAAAAATAAAAAGATGCGAGATTCCTCCCAAAATTAAAGTACTCCTTTGTAATTTTAATTTATTTTCAGTGGAGCGAAGGCTTAATTATTGAGAAAATCCCGAGGCAAGCGGCGTTTTAGGGAATAGACAGTCTTCAGGGAGGATTAGGGAAGAGGACAGACAGTCTTTGGATATGAGGGTTAAGATGGGCAGATGTGGAATCATGGAAAATTTTTATAATGCGATGTTATTAGCTGGTGGGCGAAAGGAATTTTAAGATGAGTATGGAGGATAAGACTGGAGATATAGTAAGGAGCACTGGTGATTTTCCGAAAGACTTTCGGCTGGAAGGATTGGATGATTGGAAGGAATTGGAATGCTTGATTGTACCCCAAACCTTGCATCCATAGGGGTTTTAAGACTGTGTTTTCAGATGTGACTTTAGAACGTCGGTCAAGCAGTCTACAGACATATTTAAATCGTCTGTTTAGTTCCTGTCTCTTCAGTCGAGTGTGTGGGATAAAATTTTTTACATTTATTTCCTGAAAATCGCTAGTTTTACAAAAACTGGAAATCATCTGTAATCTGGAAATTTCAGTTCAATTTCATATTTCCGGTTTCCTATTCTGTGTCAAAACAAACCATTCGCAACGACTTCAAAACTCCAAAATAAGCCCAGAAAAAAAGGGAGGAAAATTCAATCAGAAGTAGCTTACTGGACTAGCATCGCGTAGTCCCAGGTTCAAGTCCAGTAATGCTGCCATTAGATTTTCTCCTAAGACAGTCTACAGTTCAATGTCGATGATGTGTAGTTTTGTCTATTTTAGGAGAGAACACTATTTGAAGGCTACGATTTTTTGGGTAGAGCTATATGTTTCCAGAGAAGCTTCGGATAGATGGCGAACAGCTCGATTTAAAAAAAGAAAAGAGCCAAGTAATCCTTAGTACTTTTAATACAAGTTCGTTATTCTTCGTCCCACATTCTTCCCGACAATCCTTCCAAATCTTCCTGTCAATGTTGCCTGCTTTTTAAAAGTCTGCTCTGAAGCCTGAACCAGTATTACTAAAAAAATAAACTATTGTCGTGATGGTTGGTTCCGCAGAACTGGAAAGCATCAGAGACATTTTCCATGGTAGCCTGCTTCATTTTGCGCTCATCGACCGGTTTCGGGCGTTAGTCAATCTTCAGGATGTGTTTGTCAGTGCATAAACTGAATTTGCTCTGTGCAAGTCTGCGTTATCACACTGTCTGACAAATGCATCCTGAAGATGGACGAACGCCCGAAACCGGTCGATGACCATAAAATGAAGCAGGCTACCACGGAAAATGTATCTCTGAAAATAAACTATTACTGTCAATACTTTTAAATTAAAAAAAATCAGTCACATAGAGTCAAATACGGGGGGGGGGAATCAGCTGTGAAATGTTTCAGCCTCCAATGAATCCACAAATCCTTTTATCAAAAAATCCTTCATAAATTTTGCTATTTGTATGCATGACTTTACTATCTTTTGCCGACATTGTTGGTATTCCTATAACAAATCACATATTATTATTATTATTATTAGTCGAGTGCCCAATGGCGTGGGACCTAAGCCTATGTGGCTTTTATCCCCCCGATACCCCTCATGTTCCCTTAATTAATCTCCCCCGGTAACCTGCCGGTTAGTCTACAATATCCCAAGATATCCCTACACTCCAACTCGCCCAGGCAATCCTGCGGAGTGTTGTCCTCCCAAATACACGAAACCTAGTTCCAGCGAAACGGGGACACTGACATAAGTAGTGGTACACCGTTTCCCTAACTCCGTCTCGCAATTTGGGTGTCCAGTCACTATCCTACCAAAGTCCTCAGGCCCGTCCTGCTAAGGGACAGGAGATACTCCGAAATTCCCTGCTTACTTGCTTTTATATTTTTTTTAGCTTGGAGGCACCCCTGCGTGTTCCCCCAGAAGTCTCTCATCTCCCAAAGTCTAATCTGTTTATCGCGAAACGTCTTTGTGACGGCAGGGCTGGTTCAGGACCACAAAATGGTAATGATGATCCCTCCCTGGCCAACTGATCCGCCCTCTCATTGCCCTCTATTCCCGCATGTCCTGGTATCCAATAGAGATGCACCTTCCCCTCCGAGGCAAAGCGTTAAGCCTTCTCCACAAGTCACATAAGTTACTAATCTCTATAATTCTTTGGGGTTAATACTTCTTTTCCCGTATACTATCCGAACTCTACATCGTCCCCCAAAAAAACATCATTCGACCCATATCCTCCTCCTTTTTGCAAGAGATAGTAACTGACTGAGACTGACATAAAATCCAATTATATGTGGTAATTAAATAAAACTAATGTTTTGTGAGGCCTAAAATAGGTGTCTTATTAGACGACAATAACTTTTATTGCCGGACGAATGGAAACAATTCAATCGTCGAAGATTCTACTTTTCCACTTTAATCAGTTAAAACTAGCTTAGCTTTCAAAGTTACTCTTAACAGAAATAATAAATCTTCATACTAAACACCACAAAATATTGCAAGCATAGGAACAGAATCAAATAATTCGACAAAATTTTGGACACTGTTATATTTTAAAGCTGCTAAGTTTTACTAATTTTCGTTTTAATTACTTTGCTTTCTAGTGGGATAATATTTTTATTATCAGAGTTGGAAATCATTGTATTTTTAAAAACTTGTAAATATATTAAAAAAAAAAAGAAAAAAAAGGTATCAATTTGCGATAGTCATGTGAAGTAATGTAACTACTAATAATGTTAGGTGTTACACCTCGGTGATTTTTTTTTTTTTTTTTTTTTTTTTAACAAATTATAATTGCAATATTATTACTTGAATTCTTTTCCAACACACCTTCACCTTTAGAAAAAAAAATGCCTTAAATATAATAATAAAAAAAAAAAAAAAGGTTAATATAGATAGAGAAAGACAGATAGAACCTTGTTAATGAAAAATATGGGGGCAGAGTTTCGCAAGTAACGGCCAGGGATGTGTGTGACTTTGAAACGGAAAGTAGTCCGAGAATTGTGTGTGCCACGCCCGGGCCGGTTTCTTGGCGAGCTGCCCTGCCTTGCCCCCATATCCCCACCCAGAACCCCGCCTCTATTCGTTGCCTCTATTTGGCATTGACCCACTTTTTATACTTTAATTAGTCAATTCACATTTTAATAACAAAAAAAAAAAAAAAAAAATATAGACGCCCTCAGGGGTAAAAGTCCCCTTTTATCAATACTTTCCTTAATTTAATATTAAATAACAAATGTTTACGAAAATAAAATTAACTGAAAAAAATAATTAGATTATCTAATAATTTGACTTTCACTACTTTAATTCAAAGATTTTTCTCAAGCCTTAGTTTAATTTCACTATTTGTCTTTATTGAAAAAAAGCAATGTTTATTCTTACGGTAAGGCTAATTAAATTTTATTTTGGTAAAATTATGTCTATGCAATTATTACTATTAATGCAATTTCCATTTCTTTCGTCATTAAGAGAAAAAATTTAAAAAAAAAAAATATCCCGGACGAGAATTAAAAATTTACACTGACGTTTTGGTAAACATAGTTCGCCTTAATGACGTTGAAAAGAAGGATTAATGTAATGAGTGAAAAGTATAAACAAATTTTTTCATAGTTGTTGTGGTGGTTGGTTCCGCAGAGCTGGAAAGCATCAGAGACATTTTCCATGGTAGCCTGCTTCATTTTGTGGTCATCGACCGGTTTCGGGCGTTCGCCCCATCTTCAGGATGCGTTTTTCAGACAGTGTGACAACCCAGACTTGCACACTCTAGTGATGAGTGTGAAAAACTAAGTTTGCTCTGTGCAAGTCTGGGTTGTCACACTGTCTGAAAAACGCATCCTGAAGATGGGCGAACGCCCGAAACCGGTCGATGACCACAAAATGAAGCAGGCTACCACGGAAAATGTCTCTGAAAATTTTTTCATATTTGTTTTTTTTTTCAATCTCATGACTTTATTTTTCTTTTACAGCATCATCATTTTTCTATTTATTTATTTATTTTTTATGTTGATTCCCCTGAAGAACATTTCGGTGTAAATTACAAACTTACAGAAAGAAAACGGAACATTTTCTGTTTTTTTTTTTTTGTTTTTTTTTTTTTTGTTTTTAATACAGCAGCTTTAATAGGTACTGTAGTGGAATTAGCAATTGGGAAAAATAAATTTGGAAAAATAGTTTAGTGAATTTTGACAATAGTTTAAGTGAAATAATTTTGGAAAATAAAATAGTGAATTTTAGCTACTTCTAATAGTGTATTTTAGTGAAGGGGAAAGAGTCAGGTACTATTCAATTTAAGGTCAGTGCTATTGAAGAGATAAAAGGACAAGAACGGCGTTAGGGTAAGACAATGCCACCTGGCCAACTGTTTTGTAAGAGAAAATCCCCCCCCCCCTAGAGTAGAGCATTCTATCAAGACAATCTGGATTAGACAATTGAACCAGAACATTTGCATCAGGAATCGCTCACTTAACTTCAGTGCCAGTTATAAGAGTTTAACATTAATTGATTTTATAAGCATACTAGCTGTACCCGGTCCACTTTGCTGGCCCCTAATATATATTTGAAAGTAAAAACGTTAATTTATTTTATTAGAAAATATTTATTGAAATGAAAAATAATAAGAGTGAATTGGAAAACAAAATTTCGTTTTGAATAAAAAATTGTAATGAAATACAATTTAAGAAAAAATGCATACATTTTGTTAAAAATAATATTTTGATTGTAATGCTTTTGGAATGAAAAAAATTACTTTTCTTATTGCAATGCTTTTTGATGCACAATATTTATTGTTCTGCCTTCTGAGGTATATATATATAAATATATAAAATGCGGAAGGTTTGCCTACTCGCATGCAAGCTATATACAGCTACATCTATATCTCAGCCTCAACAACATATATAAATCTGGCAACATTTGAGTAATTAATTATCGAGATTTGCCATTACGTACAACGGAATTCATTTTTATGAAGCGTACTGTCTTAATGATTGACGGACGTGCAATGTATGATATGCGAAAAAACCGATTTTTCATATCTTTTGAAAACCGCCACATTGAAAATTTTGGGTGCTAAAAACAATCTATACCTCAGTCTGAACAACATTTCTATAAATTTGACAACATTTGAGTCATTAATTCTCGAGATTTGCCATTACCCACAACGGACATTCATTTTTATACATGTAGATTATTGTGATATTGAAAAGTATATAAATTTCTTTAAAGATAATATATTTAATTTAATCTAGCAGTGTTTTCTTATTTCTTATTATTTCTCTTCTCTTTAAACATACACACAAGCCCTTTTTCAAAACCGCTCATGACACAAGCTACTTCCTAACAATACATATCGCACCAACACATTTCAGTACCACCTCACTTCTCTAGATTATTTGTTGATTGAGGAAAACACTTAACCGCGACTCATCTTAAGTTCAAAATTACTGTTCTCTTCTTGTTTCAAATGAGATATTCATCCTAATTCTTGTAAATAAGAGGTCTAACTTTATTCTACTGAAAGTAAGGACCAACATCGAACAAATGAACAGATAAGCATTGAAACTGACTTAGATAAAAAACACCTAGAGTTGTCCTAAAACTCAAATAATATCATTGCTATATTTCGAGCAGAAAACTTAAAATTATGCTGTCCAACTCGATATCTTCCCACCATCATTTTTTCTTCAGACAAAAAACAGTTTTACCCCACCAACGATAACGATTTCCTTCGTTGATCGGTTCGAAACTGGAGCCGAAGAGCCTTATGAAAGTGTGTTAATGGTTACGGTCAATTTGGCTGGTAGCAATGATGACCAAATGTTGCTATCTAAACGTCGCTAAAAGTGTTTGCAACCCGCCAAAATATGTCTTTTGTCTTAAAAAAACGTTTGCTCATTCTATCTCAGTCAACGGTTGAAAGGCTAAACCTTTCCATTATCAGAAACGACAATCTTCATATTGATTAATTACCTTAGGCCACTCACTTCCACAATAATGATGCTGGGATCCTTTTTTTTCTTTTTTTTTGGCAGGAGCTTCAAAATTAAAGCTCTGAAAAATTTCTCGCCGGATGATACCATTCTTCCTTGATGAATAACCATTCCTCTTTTCTTTCAAAAACGAGTAACTCTGTATAAAACTATCTTCTGGCAATATTCAGTATTGTTTTCTATACGCCAGTTTTTTTATATGACAATGAAGAGAAATAGTTGGCCACCGTCCTCTGATTAGATGATAACTTCCACACCATGACGAATATTTCTAATTATTTGCGCATTATATACATAAAAAAAATTAGCCTTCAGGAAGATCCGTCATCAGTAAAAATGGAATTCTGTATTTGTAAAATTTGTAAATTTCTTAGTCTGGCATGATATTTCATTCCTTACCAGTGATTCTCTTTTCCAGCTCCGGATTACCAAATCGCAATGGGTCTTTTGGGACTAACAATATAAAACTTTGTACATATTTGATGAATGGTAATAGCAAATAATATAATTGTGTTTTGTTTCAAAGTCCTCACGCATTGGTCGCACTCGCCTTTCGTGCGAGAATTCAGGGTTCGATTCCCGTGAGGGCAAAGTCGGTGTTGATCCAGCATCGTGATAAAAAGTGGGAAGCTACAGTTAGTAGCGCCCAAGGTAGCGAAGGCCGGAACTAAACGGCGTGAGAACTGAGGCGTGCTTGTCATACGCCCCGTATTCAAATCGCCATCTGGCAAGCCTTGGCCCTTCATGAGCTGTTGCGCCATGGGGAAGCACAAAATGTAAGCAGCAATTTTTTTAGCATTGAAAAAAGTAATTGCAAAACATTTTTCTTTTAAATTGAAATATTATTTTTTAATAATAACAATAATTATAGATTTAACAAATATTTCTTTATATACACATGGGAAGGATTCATTATAAATGATTTTAGCCATTAACATTTCAAAAGTATGAACTGTAAAATTTGATGTGTCATGTCACAATTGTACTATATAGTTCAAGAACTTAATGATGGAGGTCATTTTGTGGTAAATAACTTTGGCCCAAACTTATAAATGCAAGATTAAAAAGAATGAAATCCCCCCCTGAGACAGGTTTGTTAGTGTGGCATTGTATGGACAGTTTTTTTTTAATGAAGGAGAAATTAGAAGCTGTCTTTTTTTTTGTTAATTCTGTGGTTGCAAATTGTCATTTAATATTATTCTCTTTTAATGATAGTGACCGAGATATTTTTGTTTCTTTTCCTTAAATTATTAATAAAATTAATAATAAGCAAATGTAGGGAAGGGGTAAGTGATTAGCGTATTGGACTCCCACGTGAAGGATCTGGGTTCCAGTCTAGCTGTGCTACCCTTAGGTTTTTTCTTCCTAGAAGCCTCTACAGCTCACTGTTCGGTGATGAGGACAGTGTTGTCTGTAATGAGTGAACTCTGTCCGGAGGCCGGCAATGCACTGAGAAGACTCTGGGTGCCAATAACTATAGACGCGCCTTAAATTAAAACAAAATTTACAGGAAGTTTAATAAAGTTTGCCCTCGCGCACTGGTCTAGTGGCTAGCGCACTCGCCTTTCGTGCGAGAATTCCAGGGTTCAATTTCCGTGAGGGCAAAGTCGGTGTTGGACCTAGCATCGTGATGAAAAGTAGTGGGAAGCTACAGTTAGTAGCGCAGTTTGTAGGTAACGAAGGCCGGAACTAAACGGCGTGGGCACTGCGGCATGCTTACCACACGTCTCCCAATTACGAATTGCCGTCTGGCCCTTCAAGGGCTGTTGCGCCAGTTTTTTTTTTTTTTTTTTTTTTTTTTTTAAATAAAGTTCAGTAGTAGATGATTTTTTTTGTTTCTAATTCGGGAGAATGTTATTGCATTTATTTAATTTTTGAAAATTAAAAAAATATCCTGAAGGAGTTTCAGGCTTCAGTTTGTTCGATGATTATCGGCTAAATTTTTTTTTCTCACACCATTCGGGCGGTCCCTGAGCTTGCGCTCACACCCGCCCAGAGAAGCCATCGACTTCAGAAAGACAAGGAGGAAAAGAGCTAAGGAAAAATTCCTGCCCTCCCTCCTTTCTCCACCGACTCAAGTAGGCAGCGCGGAAACACGCTATCCAAAGGAACCTGATACATCTAAGCATCCAAAATACAACAAAGCCCCACATCTTGCTGATACAAAACAACAACAAAGCCCCAAACTAAATACTAAATATGAGTAATCGTTAATATATCTTTTATATTTTATTTTTCATTGTTTTTTCAAATGTTTTATTTGTTTTTTTGTTTAACTTAGCTTAGCCATTATTATAAGCTTTTTTAAAGCCTTTTTAAACTTATTTTCTAGTTTGGAACCTAACATCCTTTAAAAGATATTTAAGGTTGATAAAAATTCAGTTATTACCAGTCAAAATCTGCATATTTAATAAATAAACTTTTTAGATTATATTTGATTTTTAGATAACATTATTTATTAGCAGTCAAGTCATCAGTTTATATTGTTTTTCTAATAATTTTATTACTAATTATTTTAAATGCGGATTCACTTAGTTAATTTAAGTCAGGGCCATATTTATTAATAAAAATGACTATGAAGTTCTTAAACACCTGGTTAGAAATTTGTATTGTTTTAATAAAAGAAGGTAAGAAGATAATTTAACTCCGCCACAAAGTGACTAGATATATGTAGGCCAAATTAAATTTTCAACAAAGTCTTTTATATATGAATTATGTTTATACTGCTGTCCTCTAGATTGTTTCTGCAATCTATGTAACATTTTTATACACGGTTTATTGGCATATTTTGACATTCTCTTATAAGAACAAGTATTGCATTCAGGCATTTAGATTTTTGAATTCGAGTTGATACTGAAAATAAAAGTTTTGAAATTGTTATTTGAGCAAGTAAAAGTGGTTTTTTTAAAAATTAGTCTACATTGTGTATGTGATTGTGTCATTGGGTATGGTGTCAACAGAATCAAAAACTATAAATGCGATTGTACAAATTTGACGCTACAAATACTTTGTAAATAGTCGATTTGCCGGAAGTTTCACTTACTGAAAGGATTATTTCTTGTTTCCATTTTTCTCAAAAATGGTTCCAACGAGATCATTTAAACTTCCTCTGTCAGCTACATATATATATATATATAAATGACCACTTTGATATATATATATATATACATATATATATCAAAGTAACTGTACCGTCAAATTTGTACATTCGCATTTATAGTTTTTGATTCTGTTGACACCATATCCTAACTTATATATATATATATATCTGACATTCTCTTTCCTTAAATTGATTTCTCCCCTCTGCTAGATTCCTCTCGGGTGAACTTATGTGCTTCTTCATGCCGAAACCTCGAATTAGCAACCACTAGGTGGTTTGCTCTGCACAAAAGATTAATATTTTTTTCCGCATTATCATTCCTTACGTCTTCATCAAAGTTCCCTAACTCCTCTGGCCATTCCCATCTTCCTTTTCCTACTCGACCATTAAGGTCTCCCATATCACGATACGTATAACTTCTGAGTCATCTTCCAGCCTCTGCAACTCCTCGAAAAGCGCCTCCTTCTAAGCCACCACCGCATCCTCATTTGATCCGTATGCTACAATAATGTTGTAGATTAGTTCGTCTTCGTTTAGCATCACATTTATCATTCTTTCGCTGACAATGGGCCCATTGGGCCATTCCATGATCACCTCAGTCATCTTTCGTGGAAAATACAACCGGCCCCAGCATTCGCTCTTTTCCCCTTTCCAAATCTCGAATATAGCATTATATAATTTTCCAACCTCAATCTCCTCTTCCCCTCTTTTTAGTTTCTGTAATCCCCATGAAAACCACTTTTGCTCTCCTTATTTCTCCGTTCAGCTCCCGCTTCTTGCCATTCAAGCCTATAACATTCCACGTTCCGTAGCGTATAAACCTATTTTCCTCGCCGGGTCAGATACCTTAACATTCATCCGGTTCTATTTTCTTTCTAACTTGTGATAATTTAATCTCAGCTGCAAAGGATCGGCCTGGGGCGCTGCCCCTTCAGGGTGACCGAACCCACCATTCCACTCCAAACGGTTGACCATTTAAACAGTATGAGGACTAAATATTTAATCCACATCGATGGGATATATCTTCTGAATCATCTGCCAGCCTTGAGGATGCGTTGGTGAATCAAATGAGGATGCGTTGGAGGATGAGAAGGAGGCGTTCTTCGAGGAGTTGCAGGGGCTGGTAGATGACTCAGAAGTTATTCCTATCGTGATGGGAGACCTGAACGGTCGAGTAGGAAAAGGAAGATGGGATTGGCCAGAGGAGTTAGGGTTGATGAAGACGTAAGGAATGAGAATGGGAAAAGAATATTAATCTCTTGTGCAGCAAACCTAGTGGTCGCTAATTCGAGGTTCCGGCATGAAGAAGCACATAAGTTCACCCGAGAGAAACCTAGTAGAGGGGAGAAATCAATTATAAATTACTCTCTAGTAAGGAAAGAGAATGTTAGATATATATATATATAAGTTTGGGTATGGTGACCCCACGGAATCAAAAACTGTAAATGCCTCGAAGAACATTGCCATTCAAGCCTCTAACATTCCACGTTCCGTTGCGTATAAACCTTTTCTCCTCACCGGGTCAGATTCCTTAACATTCATCCGGTTTTTATTTTCGTTCTGACTTGTAATAATTTAATCTCAGCTATACAGGAGATCGGCCTGTGTAGCCCAGTCCGGTTGGGGAGCTGCCCCTTCTGGGAGACCGAACCCACCCTTCCACTCCTTCAGGATGACCATTTAAACAGTATAAGAACTAGATATTTAATCAAAGTTCGAAACTTTTAAGAAAATGTTTCTAATTAGAATCTGAAAATTAATCGATTAAGAGGAAATCGTTATGCGTGTTGGATGATATTTTCTCCTTTTAGTAACTACCGCAGACTGATTGTTAAAAAGATATTTCGAACGCCTATATCTCTACATCATCTCCATATCTCGTCTTATTATAAATCTTCAATAGAGTGAAACATTGTGGTTAACGTACAATCTGATACTGATAATATTTAATGCTCTGATGCATGCTTTTTATTCAATTTCTCGCTATTTAAAACTAATATCCTCAATGACTAAAAATTCTTTGCATATACAAACACAGTGTCCAGAATAATTTAAGCATTTTTCTTACAGCCTTTAAACCATAAAATAATAATTCATATATTATTCTATCAAAAGGGATCAGATAAAATAGAATTTGAAAAAAAAAAAATACGTTCTTACAATAGTGGTCAGTTAAATATATTCTATTGAAAAAGGAAACTGTTAAACAAATGACGAAACATAACTGTGTAACAAAGAAAAAAAAAATGCTAATGTCAAATAAATTTATAGTATATACAAGTATATTTATGTAGACTTCATTATTAACATCCTACGAAATACAATGTGAAAGGATCATTCAAGATATTTGCAACATAGTATTCCACCCAACCAATTCAAGTAACCTACCAGAACCATTGAACCCTCTATGATTTTATTTTTATTATTGAATTTTGATTGCGGGATAAAGGTGTTTAGGATGTTGAAAGTTTTGTAAATGCAATTTGCAGAGACTTTTGGGTAATACTTCTTAATTTCAACGAAGCGAATTTTTAAGAAGGCAAGGACTATATACGACATCGATTACCTTGTCAATTACAAGTCTGATGTAAAACCCTCCATGATTTTTTTATTATCGCAATTCTCAGAGTTTTAATTAAAAAATTTTCTTGAAGAAATAAGATTTTTAAATTATAAAAAAAAATGCCCTGGCAAGGATTTGATTTCCTTACAACTATTTTACATCATTTATTGAGAGAGAATTCTCTGAGACCGCTTTAATATCACTACATGTCTGTCTTTATCCTAAATCTCAAATTCTTAATCAGAATTTAAAGCGAACTGATCTAAGCATTCAGATATGTGTGATGCTGAACAAAAATTATCTTAATAATTAGTAATTGATCCTATATGAAGCCCCAGAATAGTTTCCTGAAGTAATGTCCAAAATATATTTAATTAATTGTAGCCTAATTCCTTTCAGTTTCTTTTCTCATCCTGTCACATTTCTCAGATTGAATATATCTCTGTACTATTGGAGTTTGTTTTATATCTGCACAAATAGTTTTGTTCTATATGGCTATTTAAAGTAGGCATGTTGTGTGTTTTTGACAAAATGAATAAATTTGAATACCGTTCCGTCATTAAATTCTTCGTTTTGGATGGTTTATCGCCAACAGAAATTCATACAAAGTTGGTGAAAGTGTATAAGGAGTCTACATCTTCGTTTCAACATTAAAAAAAATTGGCAGCTGAGTTTAAACGTGGTCGTACATCGATTGAAGATGATCCACGGCTAAAAAACTGCAACTACCGAAGAAAATATGGAGAAGATGATAACACAATATGGTTTTAGATGATCGTCGATTAAAGGTGTATGAGATAGCTAAGGCTGTAGGCATTTCAGAAGAAAGAGTACAGCACATTTTACATAAAGAACTCAGTATGAGAAAGCTTTGTGTAAGATAGGTGCCGCATTTGCTGGATGCTGATCACAAACAAATGAGGAATCAAGTTGCTCAGCTGTTTTTGGAAGAATCCAATCGATTTTCTGCGCCGATTTTTTATGATGGATGAAATGTGGGTTTATCATTTTACATCTGAGTCAAAACAACAGTCTAAGCAGTGGGTAGAAGCTGGTGGCTCTGCGCCGAATAAAGCAAAGGCAATTGCATTGGCTGCAAAGGTTATGGCTAATGTTTTCTGGGATTCTTATAATTGACTAACTGTCAAAGGGTCAGACAATTAATGGGCATTACTACGCACAACTTCTTGACCAGCTAGATAACAAAAAAATTAAGAGATAAGGCCTTGTGTGCTCTTTAACCAGGACAATGCACCCTTCCACAAAGGCATTTTGGCAATGGGAAAATTGAGGGATTTGAAGTATAAATTGTTGAAACATCCTCCCTATTCGCCAGATTTGGCTCCCTGTGACTTTCATTTATTCCCAAATCTTAAGAAATTTGTGGCTGGAAAAAGTTTTGGGTTAGATGTAGAGGTGATAGCAGCGGTAAATGGATATTTTGAAGATCTTCCAGAATCGAGCTTTAGGGACGGGATCCAGTTATTGGAGAAACATTGCACAAAATGTATTGAACTAAAGGGAGACAACGTTGAGAAATAAATGCATTTATTTAAAATGAAAACCTCATTTTCACTATAACGCCGAGATCTTTTCACCTTGCCCATATATTTCTATTGAACATAAATATTTTAATGCATTTCAATCTATAATAGTCCAAACACAATATGTAACAGGCTATAGTTTATTTAGCCTTAATGATTTGTTTGAACATGTTGAATAAAAAAAAAAAAAAAGATTAAAATAATCAGAACAGTTTAAACAAAACTGATGTAATATTTGCTTCCTTTAGTAAAATAATAAGTGGATTGGTTGAACAAGATGAAATATTACTTGTATAGGTTTTATTTAAAATAAAACTAAAAAAAATCTTAATAATAAACAAGTAGCTGTGGTCCACACCTCTCAACCCAATAACCCAGTTATAAATGGCTTACACACCATGTCAAATGTAATTTAATCGATGTATGTCCTTTACTAAAAAAAAAAAAAAAAAAAAAACCAGTCAGTTAGAAACGCCCAGATATGTTGCGTAATAAAATACCCAGATTCCATCTATTGTAAATTTCCCAATTGTATGAACAAGAAAAATTATGTTTACAAGAAATTTTAAAAGAGGGGGGGGAAAAAACCTCAGTAAATGACTGAGAATAGGACATATTTAATTAGTATACTAAAAACTAATTTAATGTTTATGTCTTAAACAAAAATAAACTATATTTAATGTGAACAAATAACAATAATTATATAATAAAGCAAGTCCCTAATAAACGCTATTGTTATGTTATTGTTTATATCTTGATTAAAGTTACAAAACTTTTTAAGTTAAACGAAGCATGAAATAAAATAATTCTCCTCCCAAGGACGGCTGTTACTTTATTATTAACTTGTTAAAATTATTTGTAGAATGATTGAATGCGTTAGGTGCTTCATGTTGCTGATTAGTTAGTAAATAAATCTATTAGTATGTATTTAATATTATTATTATTTTTTTTAAATTAAGGCGCGTCAACATCTATGGTCATTAGCGCCCGGAGCCTTCTCAGTGCACTGCTGGTCTTTGGACAGTGTTCTCTCGTTACAGACAATACTGTCCATCACCGGACAGTGAGCCTGTAGAGGCTCCTAAGAAGAAAAAATCTAGGGGTAGCACAGCTGGAATCGAACCAGAGTCCTCCGCGTGGGAGTCCAATACGCTAACCACTTAGCTATTCCCTTCCCTAGTATTAGTTTCTGACTAGTTATTATTTTCAATTATTTTAATTAGAATTCCATCAGTATTATCACTTGACTGTTATTTATTGTTTTCCCCAACATGCATTGAAAATCATGCAAAACAAACATTTAGGTATTCGAGACCATGTCCAATGGGTTTGTTATAAACCGACGTTTATTACAAAAGGCTTCTTCAGGGGTATTGACTTAACTATATTACTCCAACACTCTGTTTCTTTTGTTTAAAATTCAATGGAACATTGTAATTTGATAATTTAAAATGAATAGCTTACACATCGTGTCAGCTGTAACTTAAAAATTGTTTTTATTCTTCTCTTCTTTTGTCATTAACGTCCTATCGCTTTTTAGAAAATGGTCTATACGTATGTGTGTCTGTCTGTATGTAAGCAGAATATCTCAAAAATGAAAAGTTACAGGAAGTCCAAACTTGGTATTCCGTTTATGTATTACATCCGGCGTCAGACATAAATATTTCCAGCAAAATCCATCATTCCGGAAGTGCCACTTAATTTTGAATAGATTTTCAATTTTTTTGTGATTTTTGTCGAAAACGATACCAACGATTTTCTTTAAACTTGTTATATCAACTAGACACATTCATACAAAAAAATACAAATTTTTATTTAAGGAAAATTCATTTAAAGGGCACTTTTGAGGAAGAGATGGGGGGTGGGGGTGGGGGTATGATTTCCTCTTTGCGATATTTTGTAAGCCAAAAAAACATTTGTATCGTATTCAGTTAAATTTAAAAAAAAAAAAATCCAGTCAATAATAAATAACAATAAACTAATAAATGGAAATAAATACAAATAAAATAATAGAAGCACAATGCCCTCGCATCTACGACGACCTTCAAGTGCCAAGTACCTACCAATATTGTAATCTCTGGCTACTTCGTGGCTTCGTGGCCAGATTTCGAAATAAACAATAAAATAACCATATGTTAGAATGGCCAATCTCACACCCTTTTATTTCAGGGTTAAAAAAAAAAAGAAGTTTATTATTTAACTTGATAATATTAAGTTACCGTTTTTTTTTTTTTTTATATATATAAATATATCAATATAACAATACTTCATGGTCCATTTACAGTTTAATGCTTACTCTTTACGTTTAAAAATAACCTTTTAAAATAATTATGACCATACATTTTTTTTTGCAAAGATATTTGATATATTTTTTTTCTTATTTATCTCCATTCTGAAGATGAAAATATATTTTCTAAAAAGTCAATTGAATATTTTCATCAAATAAGCAAAGATTTAGTAAAAATGTATTTTATTAAATCAAACTACATACATGTGGTTGTTTGTACGAAGTATGTTATTGCCCTGCATACATATAAGGCCATCATACATTATTACGTACGTGTTATAAAGTGCGTAACCAAAAGCTATATATCAATGGTGAAGTTTTTTTTAACTCTACTCCACCTTAAATAAACTCCATACTTCGCCAGATAATTTTTTTTTTTTTTATTTTTATGAAATAGGTTTACTTTATGAATGAAATTATGTATTTTTAATATCAGCATTTAATTTTTGAAAGATTTATGTATAATATAGAACAAAAATTGAAAATCAGCCGCGATCTCAATTTACTTTTATACAAAATGTAGGATTTTTTTTTTAATTTTTATTTTTACAACATATCTGATTAATCATTTATCATTTTTTTAAAAAATAATCATATCACATTAGTAGCTGTAAAAAAAAAAAAATGTGCAAAATATTAAAATGATATTTTAAAGATTATTAAAAATTTAACATCACACAGCATCTCGTTCCAAAAGCCTTTAGCAGCCTCTACACTGTCAATAATGTTGACAATACCTTAGCGTATTGACAATAATATTGACCGTGTAAGGTGAAAAAATCGGTCGTTCGGTATTGATAATAAGTATTGATGAAATCTGGATTTTCTGATTTTCGTGTATCAATACTGAGAAATGGAGGGGATATTGTCAATAATATTGACCGTGTAGGGGCGGCGCCAATATTTTCATCAATACATACATCATTAACACATCAATACATCATACATACATCAATACATCATTAACATACATTTCATATAGTCCCTAATTAAATAGTCCCTTCATTCCAGTTCAGTTCAAAACATGATCCAGTGGAGGTTCTTAGGAAAGATTTGTGTATTAAAATAAAACTTCAATCATACATTTTTTTAAAGGTGATTGTAATTTTTTCAAAGTGTAGTAGGATATATATTAAAGGTTTCACACGTTTCTATTACAGCTTTGTATTACAGTCTTCAAAATTTCTTCCTGTGGCCAAGTACCTCAGGGTCAAGGCTAATCTTTCCCTAACACTTATACTTTCTCTGTCTTTTCAAAAATGGTTCAACCATCTGTAACAGTTTGTTAAAGGTAGGTTTATCCATTCGAAAATAGTTCTTGAAATCTTCAACATCGTAGAGGCTGATTTCCTTCAAAAGTACTAAATGAGAATATTCATCTCTCTTCTTTCATCAACCATTCTTTCATCCAGTGTTTGCGTTTCACTTGACGAGTAGTGCCAAACGCCAAAATAATAGCTACGCAAGCTTTTGTAAGATTATTCATTTTTTGGAAGGGGAAAAAACCGAGTAAAACCACGTAGATTCAGTCTCCTCTAGTGACAGAAGTAGTAAGTACTGAGCAAAGTTATTGACAATAATATTGATCGTGTAAGATAATGAAGTATTGAGACCGGTTAGCACGAGTATTGATGGTTATAATGTCAATACCAATATTGACAATATTATTGACCGCGTAGGGGCCGCTTTAAAAATCCAATATTGTATGCAAACAAAAAATAATAATAATAATAAATTCAAACGGCGTCTATCATATGACAGCTGCAACATGTGTAAAATACGGTTTCAAACGTCTCACTAAGCCCCGCTATGAGAATACGTTCCTTCGCTTTTTACCAAATAGGGGTAGCCTCCTAAAAAACTTATTATACGTCAAGAATTGAATAGTCTTCATAAATACATGAAATTTAAAAAAAAAAAAAAAAAAAAAAAAAAAAAAAAGACCTTGATTATCAGAAAATACGATAAAATTGGAATAAAAAAAAATTGTAAATGTCATATTATTAAATATAATTAGAGAGAATTAGCGTACTGGACTCCCACGCGGAGGACCTAGTTTCGAGTCCAGCTGTGCTACCCTTAAGATTTTCTCTTCCTAGAAGCCTCTTACAGCTGACTGTCCGGTGATGGACAGTGTTGTCTGTAACGAGAGAACACTGTCCGGAGGCTAGCAGTGCACCGAAAAAAAGGCTTTGGGCGCCAATGACCATAGATGTTGACGTGCCTTAAATTAAAAAAAAATAAAATAAAATAAGTAGGAGAAAACACAATTTCGATAAAACCCAGTAAATTCAAACTAAAAATACAATACTTACTTTTTATGGCTTTAGATAAAATTACAATGATATTATCAGTTATTTAATTTAAGTAAAGATGAAACAAAAGTACGTAGTTAGATTTGAAGTTCTTATAAATAGAACCTGTGAATTGAATTGACAATTTTGTGTAATTTTTAGGATTTATGTCATTGTTTTTGGGCTTAATGATGCAAAGATTGCAGTTTTATTTGCTGCTTGCAGTATTGGAAATATGGTACAAAAGTGAATATTTTAGTTGTATTTCCGAGATCAAGCTCAAAACTGAGTGAATTAGCTGGAAAAATAAAAAGAAAGCTTAGTAGTAGAAAATACAGTTCCAATTAAATAAACCGTAGTAAATTATTTATTCTTCTGCATATAGGCTTATAATATTTTTTACAATATACTCTTGCGACACCAAATAGAGTTATCTAGGAAAAAGGAAGGGATTAGCTCAGTGGTTAGCGCACTGGACTCTCACGCGGAGGTCCCGGGTTCGAGTCCAGCTTTGCTGCCCTTAGATTTTCTTTTCTTAAAAGCTTCTACAACTCACTGTTCAGTGATGTGGACATTGTTGTCTGCAACGCGAGTACACTGTCCGGAGGCCGGCAGTACACTGGCAAGGCTCCGGGCGCTAATGATCATAGATGTTGACGCGCCTTAAATTAAAAAAAAAGAAAAAAAAAGATTTCTGTTTAATATACAAACACCTACTGAAAGGATATCTCCCCTTCCTACAGAGAATCTTTACATGTTCTATCGAGACATGAAAAGAACCAGGCATATCAGACCAATCACATTCACTCGCTTTAGACCAGTAAGTCTTCGTTTATCTATATATATATATATATATATATATATATATATATATGTCAAAGTTGTCTTTGCATATAGAGTAACCAGTTGATGAACCAACTCCTCAAACAATAGATCTTGCAGTGAGATGAATTAAGGAGTGAATCAAGGCATTAGTAAAATACAAAATCAAGGCATTTGAAAAAGAAACTGAAATTGATGAATACATTAATTCTGCAGATTTATATGTAGTGTTTGTGTGTTGAGTATGTTATTGTAAGTGTTTTTCATATTGTTGGCTGAAAAATTCTCATGGACGCTAAAATTCCTTAAGGACTAGCTAAATCACTTCTTTCTAGTTTTAATTGTTGTCGAGGAGAGACTGGCTAATCTCTGTTCACTGGAATACTAATCAACATAAATTCATCCCATTTATCATCAGACGTTTCTCCCAATCTTCACATAACTTAATCTTTTGATTGGAAGATGGTTTGTAAACAAAAAAAAACAGTATCGATATTGTAGCACAAATTTGCTGCCTAGACTTTAAAAACTGAGAATGATATAGCTAAATATGACAGCAATCCAATTAGCTTTCGGCCAGGAAGCTATCTAATCGGTTTACGGCTGGTTTACATCTATCATAAAGCCGACCCTTTGACGGAGGTGATTCCAGATGTCTTGTTTAAATCATTAAATATAACCTCTATCATATTACTGAAATCCTGTTAAATCCTAGACATTTAGAGCTCTTTTCAAATTCTTGAAGGGAAGGGAATAGGTAAGTGGTTAGCGTACTGGTCTCCGATGCGGAGGACCTGGATTCGAGTCCAGCTAGGCTGCACTTAGATTTTTTCTTCCTAGGAGCCTCTACAGCTCACTGTCCGGTGACGGAAGTGTTGTCTATATCGAGAGAACACTGTCCGGAGGCTGGCAGTGCACTGATAAAACTCCGGGCGCCAATGTCTATAGATGTTGACACGCCTTAAATGAAAATGAAAAAAAAAATTCTTGAATTGGCTTCTTTGCACAGTTACTACTTTCTTTTGTTGTACCCAGCATGCCATCCATGTAAATATCGTCATTCCAAAGCAATATAAATAGGGGTCTTGTTTAATAGTTGAAGTGAAATAATAATGCTAAGATTTAGTTTAGGATTCATTCATCCTTAATTGTGAATTAAGTTATCGCATTAGTTAAAATTTTGAAATATCTCCCTAAATATTAATTCTAGAGGAAAAAGATTAAAAAACAAAAAAGAAGGAGATATTGGACAAGGAAATTGCTGGTCGGCAAGAAGAGAACAACAATTCTAGAATGATAACTCAAGTCTAAACGGGGACAAGAAGAGAGTTACAAGGTTTTTAGTAATTTTTACATTTAAAATATCTGAAAATAATTAACATTACGGGAATAAAATGTTGAAAAGCAGAAAGGATGTTCTTTTTATTTATTCTGTTGACGTCAGTCGTCAGTCACTTGTTCATAGCTTGTTATTTTTAATAATTGAGTGCATTTTGTTAGTAGTTTATGGCAAGGTACAAGCTTTTATTTATAGCAATTAATTCCAAAAATAGTGAAAAATAATCAACAGTTCAAATTGACTTTTAAATTAAGGAATAAGTGGTTAATTCTACTTCTTTTTTTAACAAATGAAATAACGATTACAGTATATTAAATTTTTCTATTTTCTTTTTAATAATCATTTCTTTATTAATTTAAACGACAGAAACATTCAAACAGCTTAATGATTTATTACCATATTATAAGATTTCAATAAATTGTTTAAAGGTCAAAGTACGTATTTACTACCGATGATTTAATAGAGTACTTTAAATATACTCAGCAATTTTAAATCAACAATTTAATAACAGTAAAAAATATATAATCATAGAAGTATTAAGTAAAACCCCAAGAAGTTCTAAAATTATTTAATAGAGAGCATAGTTGTCTGCGTATTAATATAAATGGTCTCCTCTACATCAGCACAAATTAATTTTATTATGATAGCACTAAGTGTAATTGTACAATCAACTATTTGAATTAACAATTTTCAACAAAAACAAATCTGGTGTGAAACACTCGCATTACCTTTTTTTTAATCCTGTTAATACACAATTATGAATAACATGATAAAATTTCTTGAGGTACTACAAATTTCACTTATTTTTCCTAACAGATCTGTTAACGCGCCTTTTTTTTTTTTTTAAATTGATATTCACACATGTTATAAAAGCTTAACAATAGTAAATTTGTTAATTGTGGACAATTCATAGAAACAGGAGCGGAGAAGTCACTGAGTAGTAAAACTCCGAGTTATTCAGTAAGTAGCTCATGAGGCTGCTGACGTTTTAGCCTTCTTGTTGAATTTATGGGGTCAGTTAGGGAAGCAAGTTCACGGACGAAAGGATTGACATGAGACAGGATAAAACTGTTGTGAAATTTGTTGTAATGGAATAGGATTTCTTGACGGACGTATAGTAGGTATATTTAAGACTATGTGGATTGTATGATTGGAGACAAAGAAAGGAGCTGAAACGATTTTGCGGAGAATTTTGGATTGGAGTCTTTGGATACGATTATAATTAGATCGTTTGGTTGAACCCCCACAGTTCTGCGCCTTAAGCCCAAATAGGTTTAAGTATGACTTTGTAGATTAGAAGTTTATTAGTAAGTGTTAGGTTAGATCGTTTGTCAAGTAATCGCATCAGCATTTTTTGTAACGTTGAAGTAGTGCCTGTCGTTTAAGTCTGGTATGTGGATTCCAGGTGAGGCGTCGGTCCAAGTACAGCCCCAAGTAGCGAACTTTTTGTACTGGGGATAAGGCGACATTGTCATAATAAACTGGAGCAGAAGTGAGTCGTCTGAGAGTGAAGGAAATGGTTTGGCTCTTTTCACCACTAATTTTTATTCCCTCATTTGTTGGACCATTTTTGGAGTGAATTCAGATGCGCCTGTAGATTGTGAGTTGCTATTATGGGATCTTTATGTGTAGCAAGAATGGCGGTATCATCAGCGAATGTGTAGAGAGTGGAGGCCTTAAATTAAAAAAAAATAAAATAATTTAAAAAAAAAATCCGTTGTATTTTTCACGGAGAAAAACGCAGAAAACTTAAAAACTGTCTAGTAAAAATTCTACCACTTCCGGTCACCAATTCATTTTCTTCAAATTCGGAATTATGGCAACATATTTTATTCTAATTAATATTAGTTAGATAATAGAACTTTGTATAATAAATGGAAATAGCACTTTATAAGAAAAAAAATATCCCACCTCGCACCGAGAAGGTGCGTATTTCCGGTGAAAACTCGATATCGGAAGTTTGTCAGGATTTAATGAAATTTATGTTGTTTTTTTTTATATTTTATTTTTGTGCGATACATTCAAATTTTTGAAAGTGAGTTCTTTTCACCGCAAGTAATATTCTGAGGTCCCCACCCTCCCCCGGGACTCCGAAAAAAGATTTTAGCTGTTGCTCTGTATGTGTTAACAACATAACTCATAGTTGTTGTTGTTGAGTCCGCAGAGCTTGGAAAGCTGTTTAACACACTGTTTTGACAAAACAGCTTAACAAAACCGGTCGTTGACCACGAAAAGAAGCAGGATATCATGGAAAAATATCTTTGAAAATAACACATAACTCAAGAATAAAAATCGCAAACATTTCTTAGTTGATATTCCGTTTAAGTATCACCATCAGACTGGTTATTTATTACTGCTTGGGCATCCTTATGGATATTAGAAGTCAAAATAAGTATTTCTAGTTTGGGAGTATTCAGGGTAAGGGCAACGAGAACTCAATTTCCAAAATTTGACACGATCGTAATAGTTCCACTTACCAGGATTAAGAGAAAGTAAACATCTTTCCTCCCTGCGATTCCTCGAGTGCAACCATCATAGCTTGGGTTTACATACAGTAGATCACAAGAATAGTAGGTGAGAAAACCCCAGGCAGGAGGAAACGTTAATTAATTAGCTATTCGTCCAGTCTCACTACATAATTACTCCAACAAGACCGTGCGGTCATACAGATTAGGCAGGTTTTCACACACCTTATGACTGAAAAGGGCTTGTGTAGCCTCTTTATAGAACTGATTCCTTCATGATTCATCCAGAAGTCTCACTCTCCAGACTCCAAATTCTAATTAACTAGAAAAGCCTTAAGAGGTTACTCTAATTTGTGGGTGCCAAATAGACACGTAGAGTCTGCCTAGCTTTGTTAGCCAACCCTCTTAGAATCGCTAATCTAGATTTCACTATGAAAATCTGATATGATCAACCACATGTACAAATTTACTGAATTATTTTTCGCGATAAGGCGCAAATAAACTTCTTTACACTTAGTACACGGCCTGTCGCTTTTATTTGAATCATGTTTCTTTAGATATTGTTTTTTTAAGTGTTGAAGGGAGCTTCATATCTAAAGTGTAAATTTAGTACTGGTACTAACTATATAATGTACAAAGGAGAATTAATCTGTTGTGATGGGGTTGCAATCCTAGAGCTATGTTCAATGGTAAGTGTAGTATAGCTGTACTGAGTGTTTGGAGATTGATGTGTTCAGGAGGAAGGCATAATTGTATTACAAGAGCTCACAACAGAGTGTCCTAGAAACTGTTCTATTAAAGAATGAAATGTGTGGTTAAATGTGAAGAATGAACAGTCCATCTAAACATTCTGAATACAAAAAAAAATTGTCAAATGAGAAATAAAGTAACAATAATAATAAAAAAATTATGTTCGAGTTAATAAGCGTCAAATTTATTAAGTAGGCAATTATTACAAACACAAATCATAGATGTATATTATAAATAGAAGACCCAATTGGAAATAATTTCTTACTTATATTGCTTAATAGATATAAGTTTTAAAATATCTTTTTAGCAATTTTTATTATTAATTAACCAATAATAACAATAATAAAATCAATTGGATTAAAAACAAAAAACAATGAGGAAGAAGTGAATGCCACATGATGTTACGCGTGATCGGGGTCAGAACAATCACCTACTTCTAGGTAATGGGAGCTTTACTAGCCAACTCTAACGACAGGTTGCGAAACTTAATTTGAATAGATTCCAGCTTCTATCTCCTTTAATACCATACAATACTGCCACACAAAAATATCAATAAAAAAAAAAAACTTTTGCATGTAATTAGTTTAATTAAAATTAAATAATGATAATCAGAAGATTATTCTGGTTGGCCGTTAGTTGTAATATGAAAAAAAAAATTAGTTGGCTTCTAGACCAATTGGTGGTAAAAAAAAAATAAATAAATAAATTTTGTAATTGTTTTTTAATAATTGACAGTTCGACGTTTCTTCAAACTTTGTTTGTCTTCTTCAGGAACAATATAAAACAAAATTATAACATGAAACACAAACAAAAAACCAAATACTAGGTGAGATTCTAGTAGTAATGCTAAGTCTGTAGTTTTACATTAGTTGGTCGGGAAGCCAACTAATTTTTGTTTTCTTAAATAATGATAATTTAAATGTTTCTGGTTGAAGAATAATATATCCTGTTAGTTTAGTTCTTTGTTATCAGTTCTATGTTTCTTAAATTAAACTCGATTAATGTGATAGATTAAGTTAGGTTAGGTTATTTTATTAAATCGAAGTAAAATTCTTACTTCCAATAGGTTTTACGTAAAAAAAAAGTCATTTATAAAAGAAGATTTCCTTTATTAATAAGGGCTAAACTCAAGTATTATTTATATTTGTATGTCCTTTCATTTGTTATAGAAGTTTATGACGAAATAAACAATTTTTGTTTTTTCAAAAAAGGTCACTATTACTATTAAATTGAACTTTAACATACCTATTAAATCTAGTCGTAAAAAAATGACTATGTTCACATTGTAGGCAATAAACATGACTATAATATTATAAAACAACTATATCAGAAGCTTACAATTTAATGTTTTTAATGGACTCATAAATCCCTCTACATGTTTATACAAACTAACCTATCTTTTATGGCCCTTTGTCAGGACTTTGAGTAGTATATTTTTCTTTTTTTTTCTATTGGCAAACAGTTTTGTTTTTGGAAAAACTTTCATTCGATTAACATCTATATTTCGTTTAACTTTATTTTGTTTTATGTAAAATATAAAAACTATCTATTATGGAATTTTGGTTTGGTTTACCACGAAAAAAATCTTCATTCATGAAAACTGCGTTCAAGAGATTTTTGAATGTTGTCATTAAGCTTGAAAGAAACTAAATTTACTCAAAATAAAATTTAAGTTTATTTGTTTCAATACATTTTTGCTATAGACTAAAATCTGGTGTGAAACATTTCGTACAACTTTCTCTTCTTACTTCAGTTAATAGAATTTAATTAACAAATTTTACGTTTTAACAACGTTAAGGGTGTTTAATTGGGCTGGCAATAAAAAAAGCAGATTTTTATGGAGCCCCCTCTACCAACATCAACAAATTTTATACAGTTTAAATTGTAAAAATTGTAAACCATCACAAAGTCTTGTGAGAGTTTCACACCAGAGTTTTAATTTACTCATCGTCTCCTCAGGAACATTGAAGGTTCGCTCCCTTCGCCTGTGGAATCCTACTTATTATTGACGGGTGAATTAGAACAATAATTCTTTTATTTTTAAATGAGTTGCTGAATTTTTAGTCTTGTAAGTTACTTCATGAATCTATGAAGTCAGATGTTGTAATAATAACACAATTTGTTTCACCTGCCATTAAATTATATTACATTAGTGAATTATAATAATTAATATAATTCTAATAACTGTTATCTTTCACTTGGTTAAAATAGGAAAAAGTTGGCTTTCATGTAGCTAAAAATGGCGAGGAATGTATTTGTTCAGAATAATAAAGAATTATATGTAGAAATATTGATGAAACAATGGAAGTGTTAGAATTAACTTGAGAAACACCAGCCATTTTTATCAACAAAGCAAGGTTAGTAATGGAGCTTAAATATCGATGGTGAATAATAGAGTTAACTTTGGCAATATGACCAAAGCTGATTATACATAAGAAAACAAACTAAAAAATGAAATACATTTATTTAGTATCATTGATGCAATTGACACCTACTCTTTATTCTCCACTATTTATTCAATTTTATTTATACATATATACAAAAATATATATATATATTATGTGCATATCCCAACTCTTAATATATTTAACGGTAAGGGAGCCGCAATTTAATGAGATAAGGTCAGAACAAAATGTTAGCAGGCCGTGCTTTATATTAAGAGTGAGAGAATATGTCGACATACTGTGTGGGGCCACGCCCAATGGGCCCCACAGGACTGCGCCCTGGCGCATAGTGTGGGCGTCACATCTTCACGTTTTACAAATCTTTTTTTTTTCTATTTGGGCGCGACTACTAGGTCTTGCGCGAGATAAGCGGCCACATTACGTCCTTGCGCCTCTAATACCACCTTCACAAACGTGCTGCAAAAAATAATACCATTATTCCACCACTATGCAATATTTTTGTAGTTTATTGAAAAACAATTTAGTTATATCAGTTTGCGTAATACAATTATCATGTATTATTGTTCTATTAGAAACTTTTTTTCGCCTTAATATATAATTTAATTGGGCTTTAAAAAAAATAGAGGATAAATACTAAAGGTCACACTATATCATTCAAATGAAACGTCTTAACCAATTCAAATGTCATCGAAAAGTACCAACAATTTTTATTACCAACAGCAGTACAATAACATCTACAATACATCATAAACAGTCGACATAAAAGTCACAATTAGAACTTTTTTTGAATTTAAAACCAAATCAGTCTCAAATATCCTAGTAAGATTTTGCAACGGTTGAAAAAAATTTCATGTTCCTCAGGTTTTCAGTCTTCTATACTGAGGTTTTGAGTCTGAGTAATTTAAATTCTATATCTTGAAATTGCATGTAGTGTTGTTGATATGTGGTAGGGCCTGCAATACTTGCTAACGTCTGGGATTTTATCCAACATAGCATGCTTATTTTTGTAGGATTCTAACCGGTTTCAGATTCTCCATCTATCGTTAGAATTCTGTTATCAACTTTGTACAGAGACTTCACTTTAACTATTAGTTTATTCTACGCATCTGGTTGATTGCTTTTTGGCAAGTACTGTTTCTCGGAATGTATTTAAGATGAATTAGGATTTATTTATATCCGTTTATTTATATAGATATAGACTTGTATTTACTTATTACTGAGTTACTTATATCTGAGAAGAGAAAATCCCGCTTGAAAAGAGAGCTCATGTCAAGTTTCTTTAAGAGAGGAAATATTGAGACCTGAGTGCAATCTAACTCTCAGTGACGGAGCAGCCAATCAAAAACAGAAAGGTGCAACTGCACTATACTCTGCTTAAGAGGTATCCTACTTTCAGATGTTGCTTAGTGGAAAGAATAACTAGTTGTGCAGCGCTGGGTATTTGTAGCTCACTCTTCAAAAAATTGGTTTACCATTTTTACCCAAAACTATCAATCAGATAATCCTAACGCTTCTCATACGGTGAATCATGATTGACTTCTTTAATATTTCTACTTTGAATGTTTACATTTTTCTGTGAACTGAAGGTAGGGCCGGTTCTATCATATGTGCAAGGTATGCACCCGCACATGGGCGGCCGCAATCTATTTACTGTTTTTATTCTGTCTATGTAATACTGTTGCACTGCATTACTGAAAACTTAAATTATATTTGAATATGTGGATGGATCCGCAATGCTGGATAACATCTGGTATTTTATCCGTCGTAGCATGCAAATTTATTTTCTTCCTGACCGGTTTCGGATTTTCATCCATCGTCAGGGCAAATTCACCAAGTTCGTGTAGACAGTTCACTTCAACGTAATGTTTTTGTAACTTGTTACTCACACTTGTTGGTTGGTTGTATATATAATTATGTGGGGAGGTTATAAGGATATGTTACTATGTGTATGTGATTAATGGCAAAATGGAATTATTGTAAGTTATGATTAGACATTTGAAAAATAGTGCATAATAAATTTGTTTTCTGTTTTGCAGAATACTCCATAACTAAATTTTTAATAGTGTTGTAAAGTATGCTCAGTGTCTTATCAAGTTATTTTTATTAAGGGGGGAGATAAGTTATTTCAGGAGTATACTGTACTAATAGGAATAGATAAAGTTTGAAGAAAGGCGATGCAAAGTTTATGTACAAGCTTTTGACTGTCAAATTTATTATACACTATTTTTCTAATGTCTAATCATAACTTACAATAATTCCATTTTTGCCATTAATCACATACACATAGCAACATAACCTTATAACTTCCCCACATAATTATATACAACCAACAAGTGGAGTAACAATAACAGAAACATTACGTTGAAGTGAACTCTCTACACGAACTTGGTGAATTTGCTCTGACGATGGATGAAAATCCGAAACCGGTCAGGAAGAAAATAAATTTGGATGCCACAACGGATAAAATACCAGATAAATTATATTTCTTAAGTTTGGTAATTTTATCATACCTATTTTGTTTTTGCAAGCTTCAGTTATTGTTTAAGGCATAATTTATATTTCATTGCCGACAACAAAATTTTAAAAGTATTTTTAAGATATTTCAAATTTGTGCGGCACTGCCCGCGCGCCCTCTACCATACTCACAAATATTTTTTTTAAAAGCACTCACTGATAATTGAGGTTAGAATATTGCCAAGTAAATATGCAGCTTTATGCTTGGTTGCGATTGCGATAGTGTTTTTGTTTACGTATCTTGACTAAATTATTTTTGAAAAAGTTAGGGGAAGAAACAAAGAGTGCCAAGTTTTTTCAATTTTCATTCGTATCATTTAATTTTCTTATTTTAGATAACTTTATAACAATGAAATCGAAATGGCAGATAGTAAAACAAAAAGATTATCTGGAGCTCAATATCAAAACAAATCTGTTATGAATAAAACACTCACACGACTTTCTCTTACTGCGAAATGGCAAATTTTCTTCACACACTTACAATATTTATTAGTGTTTAAAACTGTCGGCATTTTTATGGAAATAATCACAAAAACTGAAAAATCTATTCACTAAAGTCGCATTTTTGGTTAACAAATTTTCTTCAAACTGGGAATTTTTGGCAACTTATATAATTCTAATTAATATTATTTAGTTGGCAGAATTGTATAGCACATAGTTGAACTGAAAGATCACACTGGAGGAAAACATAACCCTATTCCTCCTACAAAAGTCCCGTTAAATGAATTTTCACCGAGAAATGTAAATAAAAGTTGCAGCACTTTATATGTGTAATAAATATTTAAGTTTAAAAAAAAATCGTTTTAGCCATTTTCGATAAAATAAAAACTGAAGAAAAAAAAACATTCATTAAAGGGGCATTTCCGGTTAATGGATTTTAGTCGAAATCTTCGTATCTGATGCGGTGGTAGTATTTAAACGGAATACCAAGTTTGAGCTTCCTGCAACTTTTCATTCAATTTAATTTATATTTTATAATTTAAATCTACATTTCCTCATTTATTTATTTTTCTAACCATTAATTGGATTTATACAATATCACCAGATTTTCGAATTCTAATATATAATATAAAACGCTTCTAATTTCTATAATTCATTTGTTTAATTGCACTAATAATTAGTACGATTCCTTCTTTTTATGTTTGTGTGAGAAACTCGATTTTGATATTGATTTGGGTTAGATCTTGCGTAGATATCCAACTTTCACGTACTCTTTCAATACTTTGTAAACTGTGCAACATAATAATAAAAATTACAATATAATGAATAGCTACAAACTCAGGCCTAAGAAAAGTTTTTAACAAAATACTATGAATTCCTTGGAGAAAATTTTATGGGTGTTTTAACATCAATTATATTTTGTTCCATTATTATAAATGGCCAAATACAAAGTGGCGGACTTAGATTTTTTTTTTCTTTAATTTTGCCTTTCCTTAAAATTAACGATTATTTTGAAGAATTGGTAGGTTGGAGGATTTTCTAAATATTTAAAAAAGAATATGCGCTGAGAAAATATAGAATAAAAGATTCGAATTCCTAAATTAGAATTACGCAATTTATTCTTTTAGGTTTCCGCGGCCATTTTCATGAAAAACACTTTGAGTTTCCTGGTTGAGACCGCGTCAGTGCTACAAACCGACGTTTCATCCATGTTGCAATGAGCCTCTTCAGGGTAATAAGCAACGTAGCCTTATTGACTTTCAAAGTGTAACGTCAGTGAAGAAGCTCATTATAACATGAGCGAAACATAGGTTTCTAGCAGACCATTGACATGGTCTCAACTCCGAAACTCAACTGTTTTTAATACAATTTATTTCAAGCGTTACTCTGGAACATTTCTTCAACAGCAACAAATATCCAAACTTGTCCATAGTAAGAAAACTTACTATACATTAATAATCATTATTTATGATTAGTCAAGAAAAAAAGTATAATCAAAAATATTGTTAATTCTATCTTTATGAAAATGTTGTACAGTTTTATCATGATAGAAGTTGTTAAAGTAGCCAGACATGGATACAATAATGTTGCAAATGTATCAAGTATTAAACTTCATTACACTATTCTTCTAGCTGACCAAAAACATACACTTTTGAAGCTAGTTGTTTCTCTTGCAACATATCTAATTGTATCTAACAATAATACTTGACATTCATTTTTGGTATGTCTGTAAGCACCTATTATTTCACACTTCCCTTGTACATTCTTAAAGGTTCGCTTATTTTATTCTTGGAAAATTGCTGGAGGTGAAAAATATGTGTTAACGGATCAAGTTATTCAATCCTGGAAGCAAATTAAGACTTTATATTTTTAACCCTCGTTTCTACATCATTTGGTACTTAAAAATATAATATTGTTTGATAGTGTTAGCAGATACCCATGGGCCAACAAATTTATAATCATAACAATCTTCCGCTTCAGACAAGTTTGGTCTATCTTATCGAATGTCTTTTATAGTTATTCTATTTTGTAAACATTTAAAAATACCACTATTTACCAATGATGCTTTGCTAATGATAACGTACACTGTAATAAAATGATAATTCCGCAGCGTTATATTTTTAAATTATTAAATGGTTTAGAATAATACTTTTGCACCTTTCCTTAAGAAGAAAATAATATAAGTATGATTTACATGATTTTGTTCTTCGAAATTTATAGAAATGTTCCCTAATAATCCTGAATCGTCAATGAATATCAAATTAGTCGATAATTTGGGGATGAAAATTATATTATGACATATAGATAGGTGATTCTTTACTTTTCTATCTCATTTGATTATCGATAATGACAAAGATGACAAACAGAAAAGCGAAATTTGGACAATAACTGATTTTTAATTTTTTTTTTTAATAAAAAATTGGAGTTCTTAAAATAAACAGATATTAAAACGACTGAAAATACATATGTTTAAGCGTTGTTAATAAATAAACTCTTGAATTTACATATAATAAATAATATCTTTCATCAATCTGCTAAAAGTTGATTAGAGAATAAGGCGCAATCTATTGAATATAACTCAAAGCGTCTTGAAATGCATGCTGTTCTATTTAGAAATAACATTTCCCATGGTAATTGATTTTAGTCATGAAATGTTTTCAACAAAACAATGATAAATATTGTTTTTTTTTTTGGCATTGGCATTGACACCAAATAGTGAGAGTAACTTTACAAAGAATAATCAGATAGTTACTATGACAAATGGTAAATTCAATTCGCTAGAATATTGGCAAACCGAACTTGAGGCAAGTATATCATTATAAATAGCGCTGTACTTTGCTGAGTGTATTAGTTCTAGGTCTTTTAACTTTTGGAATTCCTAATATCTATTTATTGTTCCAGAGATAGAATTTTTAAAGACTGTGGGGTCTGTTTCAAGTAGGATATTATTTGAGCCAATCAAACTCAATAAATAATCCATCTGCGAAAACCAGTTGTACTTTATGGAGTGCTTATGGCTAAAGTGAATATTTTTTAGCTTCAAAAAGCATAACTTAGGTAGTCTATGGTCTTGCATACCAAGGAGTTTGTGGATCCAGAACAACGCTGATTTGACCACATTATAATTGGAGTTGAGCAGATCAAATTCAGTTCGGATAAGCCAGGCAGGTGTACTTTTATTTAACGAAAAGAGCTTTTTACTCCAGGTGCGCTTTTTCTATTTCAGATAGATATCTCAACCCCCAGATTTCAACCCCGTAAAAGAGAGTACTCGTGGAAATAGCATCATTGACCCTACTTCTACATTCCATTAATCTAATTTTGCCCTTGCGGCATATTTCTAACACTGAGCCAACAGCAGATAATTTGGAAGCAAGGTGGAACAAACCAGAATTTGAGAATCTAATCCCCAAGTAGTCAAAAACTGATACAACTTCCACCTCCTCACCCAAATAATACAATTTGGGGGGGGGGCCTTTATGGAAGTGTATATTTTTTGTTTTAACAGTATTTACTTCCAGTTGATTAATACTGGCATAGTTGGCAAGGATTTCAAGTTTTTTCGATAGTCAGGCATTGAATCAGCAAAAAAACGCGCTATCATCTGCATATAGCAAAAGAAGTATTTACCTGGGGGAGGAAGTCCATATTTTCTCATTCTAGAAGCCAGGACCTTTTCAACTTCCATCAGAATTTACTAAAAAAAACCAACATCAATTAACCATTTCTACTATAATTCCTTTTTCTTTCTTTAATACAATATAAGCATGACTTTTAACCGATAAATCTCAGAAACTTAAAGGAAAAAGCAGAGTGAATTGTTTAAAATTATGCTTAGATTATAAGCTGTGCTCTTTCCGTTAAGTTTCTGAGATTTATCGGTTAAAAGTCAGGCTTATATTATAGTAATGTGAGTTAAGGTGTTAGTATAACGAGTTTAATGAAACCCATCAGTTTTTATGTAGAAAATCGCAGAAACCTGGGAGGAAAAAAGACTTCAAGTAAAGCACTTCTTGTACACAGATTTTTCTTGAAACTCGGAATTTTGGCCATATTTAATGTTACAAGAATGGTAGAATAGTATAATAAATTAAAATATCACTTTAAAGGAAAGCGTAACAAATCTACTTCCCAGAACCCCTCTTAATGAATTTTCCTTTAGAAATGGTCTTCAATAAAAGTTGTAGCTCTCTTTGTATGTATAGCTAATATGTAAGTTTAATGAAAATCGTTGGTGCCATTTTAGAGAAAATCTCAACAATCTGAAAAATCCATTCCATAGAATACTTCCGGTTGACCATGTTTGTCCAAAACCTATTGTCAGGCCTCTGGTGGAAGTTGAAACAAAATATCAAGTTTGAACTTTCTTTTTGAGTTTTACACACACACACACACACACACACACACAAAGACCAATTTCTAAAAATCGTTGTCAGGGGACCTCAAAATGCCTATTTCAATGAAAACTCTGGATCGAAAATTTGACACTATGGCAATATTCCTCTTACAGCGGTAAAAGAAAGTAAAAATGAATTGAAACTGATGAGGAGACCTAGATTTATCCTAGAGTAAACTTTACTAATGGTTTATAAAGGAAAATAAGATGTAAAATGTTTTTAAACTCTTTATATATAAAATTCATTGCAATAATTATTACAATTTATTATACAAAAAAAAAAAATTATTTATTTAAATAAAACATATCAGAAAGAGATTTCTCTTGTTGAAATGCCATCACATTCACTCCATATATGCGCAGCAGATTGCTGGTCTCGCCGGATGATAACAATTTAATAGTAATCCTTAAATTTTAGCTGAAATACTTTAATCAGGAACTGACACACTGTTTTACTTTTTCGAACATTAATTCTAGTCTCTCTTTCATTAGAGGCTGTCCTTTTTTTGTTTTCTTAGACAGTTTTTTATATGTTTCCAACTTTTTTTGCTTATACCTTTCTAAGGCTTCCTGGATTTCTTTCTGCTTCTTAAGCCTTTCTTCTTTCTTCTTCTTTTTTTCCTCCACTACTCTTTTATATTCCAACTGAGCAGCCTTGATGCCACTTATTCTATAAAGTGATATGTATAACAGACTAATTTAAAAATAATAACCTTAATATACTTACAAACTAGATTCAATTTCTGTATATTGGCAAAATTTATTAAAAGATTTAATTATTGCACAATATTTTAAATTGAGGAATACCTATATCCTTAATATATGGCTTTTATTAAGTTATATACTATTCACTTGAACTTTCTACTATATACTTCTCTAGAGAAAATTAAAAACAACGTACCCCTTTTTAGTAGTTATAGGTCCTTTGACATGATTTGAAGGTGCCATGTTATTTTTCTTTAATGTACGGTTATATCTTTGAATAATTATTGTTTGCCTTTTTTCTTCCCATTTGTTTACTGAAATATAAATAATTGCGCAAATATGTAGCTACAACGGTACATCTCATTTGAAATAATAGTATTATACGAATGTTTCACTTACAACGAAAACCTTTATTGTACTTTTTCTCCCTCCATTTCTTTTTATCAAATTTTGTTTTTTTAACATTATTTTCAGTTTCCATTGTAAAAAAAACTATCCAATATTTGATGAAAATGAATCACAACACAAGTCAACTCCCTTGGGTTTATGATTGCACTAATAGGAAGGTTAGACTTGAGGTTTTCTCAGTGTGGGCCCCCCTAGATAAAATTAAATTAAAAGCTACTTTCTGTAAATTCAAATTGTCATACACGATTAAGGTGTGTTTACAACAACAAAAACATGTTTCATAATGAATGAAGTGATAATTCATTTATTATATACAATTTGCTTATTTGATAATTCATTTATTTAGAAAAAAATCGAACATTAACTTAGTAGCGCCAAAACTAGATAGCAGAGAAATGCATGAAACAGTTCAGTACGATTTAAAAAAACAAAAAAAAACATACATTTTCAAAAAAGGCAATTATATTTAAATCAAGTCAATATTCTTTACATTAGTTTATTGAATGTAAATATTATTATTATGATTATTATTAATCATCACACACTGCAGGCCACCGTATCTAGCGCATAGCGCCAAAACCGGTGCCGATGGCCACTTGGCTTGCCTACATAGTGGGTAAGTTACCGTCCTTGCCACGGGGAGGCGGACCTCTACTTAGCCGTCTAGTCCTTCTTACTGCCGCAACTTCTCAAGCGAACTCCATAAAGTCTTTGAAATTCCTAGCACTCTTCGTCAACTCTCTACGGTCTCCCGGCCAGTTCTCTCCCCTACTTATTAGCTTGAATTCCATGTGGATTCTTGCCTCGTCGAGGAGAGGACACCGGAAGAAAACATGATGCACCGTATCCCGTTCACCGCATTCGTGATTCGGTGAATCTTTCAATCCCAGCTCATAGGAGCTTAGAATTGAACTCCCCATGGCCCGTAAAGTATTGCGTTACGGTTTGGGACAGCTCCAGCCATCGTATCGACAGTCTGTGATGCAGATTTGGGAAGAACTCATATGTGGTTCTCCCTTTCTCTGCTTCATCCCAGCGCCTCTGCCACTTCCCAATCTCGTGCTCTTGGATATTTTTTTTACTAGAGCAGGAGGCATCTGACTAGACAACTCCTGACCATCAAGGACAATCGTTTCCCCCTTTCTTATCCTTGTGGGTAAGGTCCCTCATCTCCGCGAGGAGATCGAGCGGCAACACCCCAGCGACCACCGGTAAGGAGGCTGTGGAGGACGTCGCGTAGGCCCTTGTTACAGAGCACAAAATGGCTCTTTGCATCCGTAATAGGGTGCCGCTGTACGACTGCATGTCAAGCCTTTCAGCCCAACAGGCAGCTGCGTACGTAGCAACATTCTCTATCACTACCTTACAGATGGTCAAAGCCAAGCCAGTCTTCTGCCCCCACTCACCACGGGTTTTTTTCTTTATTCCCTGGTACAAGTTGAGAATCTGGAGGCAACCCGCTGAATATGGGGATTAAAAGTAAGCTTCCAATCCAGCAGCACGTTTAGGTACTCAAACTGGTTTACATGGACGACTAGGATGAAGTTTGCCTTTCATGAGCATCACTTTAGACTTCTCAAACGAAATCTGAAGCTTCTCCCTTTGACACCAATTCTTTATTCGAAACACAACTGCGCCTGCACGCTCCTCTAACGCCCGACGAGAATCCCCATGGACAACTATTGCCAGGTCACCTGCGTATGCAGCCGAATCACAATAATCCACATTCTCTATATGCTCAAGCAATTCATCCATAATTAGGTCCCACAGGAACGGGGCCATCACCGAACCCTGCAGATAACCTTTGGTTATTGCCCTTGAAATCTCACCGGCTTGAGTCACTAGCACCGCCACCCATTGGGTGAGGTAGCTTTGAACTAATTTCAGAAGATTTGGCGACAATCTCTTCTGAGTGACTCCCGTACAGCCGGCCACCAAACATTGTTAATAAATTATGAATGTATTGATAGTAGTATTGAAGTATGAAGTATTGAATGTAAATAAATGAATTCTCATTAATGTCAACTTTCCATGCCGTTTGCTTTGTTCCCAATATTTTGTTTTGAGCAACACTTTTACCGACATCCGCCACCTATAATAATGACAATACTTGTATAGAAATGTGTGTCCCAAATGATTGAAGTAACTGATATCCAAACAAAATACCTTCCATACTAATCTTTGCTTCTACATATTTTCAAGATATTAAAAGTAATCATTTTTTTTAAGTCGCAATGATTTTGGTTTAATAGCTAATCCCTCTCATATCTATTAAAAAGTTATAAGAATAAAATATTTAAAAAAAAGTTTACTCTGTACAAATTTATTTTTCTCATAAGACTGTTTTAAGATAAAATTATAAATGAAATGCTTATAGTTCACTAATTTCCAAGTTTTCAAAGAAATAAGAATTCATTCTTCTTTTCTTTGAAAAATATAGTGTATTTAATATTTTTGTTAGAGTTTCAGAAAGTCGGCATAAGTTGATGACTAGTGCGTGTGATTTCGCATAAGTCGCCGCCAAATTTTTATGTTGCTTTCTTTTTTCCAGTTTCGAACATCCGAGCATTGAAAGATTTGGTACTTTTGCGTTAGCCGGGCGCAAGCGAAAAAGTATTTACAATTCATTAATATTTGTTTATAGTTGAACTTGTTTTGCTTACTATTAATTAATATTTGTTTATAGTTGAACGTTTTCGAGTTTTATTCCGTTGACTGTTTTGTCATTCGCTTCGACTTGGCTTCCGAGCGAAACAACACTTTTTCGCTTGCGCCCGGCTAACGGAAAAGTACCAAAGATTTTGATAAATTAAGGCCAAACTAATGGTCAATTAATCTCAGTAGGTAAGGACTGTAGTTAAATTTAAAAAAAAAAATGTATATTAATATTAATAAAAATATAAATGAAAGATCACATACAACAATAAATGCATTCTTAAATAAATAAACAAAAATGTATTCCTTTCGGATACTGAAATAAATACAAGGTACATATTTTTATCTAACAATCTAACAATATACATGAATTCGGAATGAAATGTCTATTATTCACTTAAAAAGCTGTGCTACCAAAGCATGAGAAAAATTGTAATGTGTGTCTCCTTAGGCTTTTCTATGATATTTCACTTATATCAACTTTTTTTTGGAGGTACTTTATACTCTTTATCAGTTCCTAGATAATTAAGATCAACATCTTTCAATTCTATATGATTATCCTTCATCGATTTCTGAAAATAGAAAACGAGTTATTATTTTTGTTATAAGTAAGTAAAATATTGTCCACTTTTTCAGCAGGATTTGAATCCAACAATAGATCAGGCGAAGGAGGAAGTAGGAAGTTAACAAACATTCTCCACTTTATATCTCGAACTAGTATATTTTATAGAGGCGAGATAGAGGCTGTGGCAACGCAATGGACTAGTAACGCGGAATTCCGAGTTCGTGTCCAGCAGTGATGTTCTTTGATTTTCTCGTTCTAGGAGCCTATACAGCTCACTGTCCGTTAAAGGCAGTGTTGAGTATAACAAAGGAACACTGCCCGGAGGCCACTGAACTTTGGGTAAGTATATGACCCCAGAGGGTCTTTGGCTAGCCCTCCCTATAGACGATAAAAAAATAAATGATACATCCCAGCTAACATTAGGAATCAAATCCAGCATTCTCTTCGCTATAACACAGCAAGGCTCAATCACTCTACTATCGTGCTGGATATAACTGTTTATATTCATTAGTTTTATTGGATGCAGGTAACAAGAGTTGAGTCTTTATTAGGGCAAATAAAGAAATACGTCTTTAAATAACTAATATAGTTTCAGTACGTCTATTGCTTAATTAAATTTTAGTATAAAAACTTAAAAAAGAGCCAAGAAAATTTAATCAATTATATAATTAAGTCGAAAATGGAAATTAAAGTTGTAACTTGAAAACATTCGATATTTAGGCATTAAGTGCTCAGAAAACTCATTATATGATCTACACATAATTTAATGTGCTTAGTACCTCCACACAATCTTTGTACACTTTAAGCAGTTGGGCACACATCGAATCATTATGGTCACCTTTTAGAAACTTCTGGCTAAACCATTCATTGAAACAAGCATCATATTCTTCTTTAAGTTGACGGCAAGCTTCCATTTAGAAGAAGTGATTGTCCCTGCAAATATATACAAGCAATAGAAACTTAAAATTTTATATACCTGTACACATTGCCGGTACATTTTGAATAATGGTTCACAAACATCATCATTTATATTTCCTTTTAGAAATTTTTCTCTAAACCACAATTGAAAACATTCATCATATTGATGTTTAATGTCATTGCAAGTTTTTCCAATACTGTTCATCATCAATCTGAAATGTATGTGTTATTTTGTAGGTAATTTTAAAATGCTATGTTGAAAATAAAAAAACTTATCATGTGAAACAAATTTAAACATTTGATTAATATTCAGGAAAAAACTTACATTTATAAAATTAAATTACTCACAGCAGTATTCTCCAATATTATCCAGATGCTACTCAGTATTCAATCATCACTCTTATTATGCAAAGGTTTTGCTGATTTCCATATCTATAGTTAACTTTCTATTATTATCTGAATATCATATCACCGTTAAAATTAGAAAGCCATCAGTTTAATATGACAATTTTGTAATTTCAGTATAATAATTGTACTCTTTTTTAAAAAGACCCAGTAAAAAAAATAGTTTTTTTTTTTTAGAAAGATGGAGTTGTGAACAGAACCTTCCTGCTTTTGAGAAGGTTATCAAAATTGCATAAAAAGATTGAACAAATTGATTTTTAAAAAGGTAGGTTTCACATTAACCTTGAAACAAGAAATTGGTAATTCTGTCAGTAGGGCTGAAAAAACATTTAGAATGCCTAGTAGGATAACAAACAAATCCGTTAATTACGTATGTATTAATGGAACAACTTTATCAACTCATAAAGTTAAGGTTTGCCAGTCTTCATAAACTTAAGCGTATATCACAAAGTCATTTTTCATATATGTCAAACAATTCAAATATGGAACATTCTTTAATTACCAACTTTAAAGAGTTTAAGTTCGCTCCTTGCAAGCTTTTGGATTTACCAATTGAAACCAATAGAGATAATTATGTTAGGAGAAATATACATGGTGTATTGTTTTCTCATGTGGATCCAACTCCATTGAACTCTCCAACATTAGTTTCATATTCACATGATGTTCTTACTGATATACTTGATTTAGACCCTGTTGTTACGAAACAACCGCAATTTGTTGATTTCATAGCAGGAAATAATGTAATAGCATCATCTACCCCTTTGGCACATAGATATGGAGGCCATCAGTTTGGAGTGTGGGCAATGCAGTTAGGGGATGGTCGGGCTATATTGCTGGGTGAATATGTAAACAGGTACCTAAACTTCTTAACTGTTGATTGATATTGTCACTAACTCATGTGTATCTTTAATTTCATCACATATTTCAGCAAAGGGGAAAGATGGGAGCTTCAGCTGAAGGGAGCTGGTCGTACTCCATATTCAAGAGACGGAGACGGAAGAGCTGTTTTAAGATCATCTATTAGAGAATACTTATGCTCAGAAGCAATGTATTATTTAGGTTGTAAAAGGTGTAAAAATTATCCGCTCCAATCCTTTTTTAACACAAATTTATTCCATTTGTTTTTGTTTTAGGGATACCCACTTCCAGAGCAGGAGCTATTATTGTTAGTAAGGATAAAGTAATTAGAGACTTGTTGTATGATGGGAATCCTATATTGGAATCTGCTGCAGTTGTTTTAAGAATAGCTCCGACATGGTTTAGAATAGGATCGTTTGAACTTCTTACAAGAAATGGAGAGATTGCTGTTTTAGAAAACCTCATTAATTTTGTAACGAAGGTAATAAATATTTAAAATTACTGGTTATTTTTCGATTTTATCCATGGTATTTAGATTATATTGTGTTTATAGCATCACTTTCCAGAAATTCCTGATGATGATCGTAAAATTATTAACTTTCTTAGTAAAGTTTTTCGATTGAATTCTGATCTCGTTGTGGCATGGCAAGCAATTGGCTTTACGCATGGAGTTATGAATACAGATAATATTAGCATTGCTGGTCTTACAATTGATTATGGTCCTTTTGGTTTCATGGAAGCTTATGATCCTTTGTACGTTCCAAATCATTCAGATTCAGAAGCTAGATATTGTTATGGAAATCAAGTTAAAGTGAGTAAAACCATGCTTTCATACAATTTATAACTTGAAACTATAAAAAAAAAAAATCAGTTTCGAATAATTGTTTACTTTAGATTATGCTGTACAATTTGCTTATGCTGACACAAGCTGTTTCACCATTTCTTAAAGAAGATCAAATTGAAGAAGTCCCTAGTCTATTGAGAGGGGAAGCGAAGTATATTGAAACAAAACTCGAGTAGGTATATTTACATGTACCTTATTAATTGTACTATTTAAGCCCTAAGCGCAGTCTTGTGGCTTGCGCACTCACCTTTGGTGCGAGTATTCAGGGTTCGATTCGTGAGGGTCCAGTGTTGATCCAGCAATATGTAACTAAGTGAGGAGCTGCAAATAGTAGTTTACCTGGAAACGAACGCTAGAACTAAACGTCAGTTGGATATCGCGGCATCTTCCCCCTCTAAAAAAAATTGACGCCAGGCCTTAGCCCTTAATTGGCTGGAGCGCCAAGTTTTTTGTTTTAGTTTGCTAAAGTAAAAAACTAAACTTTGGTCAGAAAATGAAAATAATCTTCTTGCAAATTATCTGTTTCCAGAGAGACTTTTTCGAAGAAGTTAGGTTTTAGTGAGACTGTTCCTGATGTGGTAAAACTATTAATTACAATTTTTGAGGAAACCAAAGCAGACTTTGTGATGACGTTTCGAGATTTAAGTGAGACACCTTTCCGAGATCTAAAGTCACCACCGACAAGGCTATGGGGTCTGTCATCGTTTGCTAGACATGAACAATATTCTGACTTTATAGAATTATATGAAAAGTACTTTATTGAAACAGGTATAAAAAGGAAGAAGTGGTTTATTAAATTAATTTTACTAAGTTGAAAAGCATCATTATAGAAGGATTAAATTTTAGGACGAACGGAAAATGAAAGAATGGAGGAAATGTGCAAACTTAACCCTCGCTATATTTTGCGCAATTGGATAGCTCAAGATGTAATCAAGGCCGCAGAAAATGGTGATTTTTCAGAGGTATATCCCCAATTTGAATTTTATTTAAGCTGTTTTTCTTGAAGTGAATTTTATGTTTCATATTTTTTCACATTTCTATTAAGAAATTTATCCAGAAATTAAGAATTTAAAAATCTCATATGTCATATCTAGAATATGATAGAAACGGTTAAGATTAATAACTAAAAAAATAATGACTCAAATAAAACAAAAAATCTAGGTGGACAAAATGTTGGCAATATTGAAGGCGCCATTCTCCACACAACCAGAGGCAGAAGCAAAAGGATACGCGTCAAAACCACCATCATGGGCAAAGAGTCTATGTCTTAGTTGTTCAAGTTAATGATTTTAATACCTAATGTAAGAAATGATTTATTTCATAATTTCTAAATTAAATGTAAGAAGTAACAAAGCTAAAATCGAATGAGCTGAAATTATATGAAACCAGTATGGAGTAGATTATTAGAATTTACTTTACAAATGAAAGAATGATTTAGTAAAATGAAGTTCATGATTGATATTAGTTCTAGTCCATATATAGATACAAAGTCGCGCGATGTCATAAACATTTAAAGCATGTCACTCTTGGAGCACAATTTGTCAATAGAATGACCGAAATTGTTTTAAGTTTCTATCTAGCGATTGGGAAAAATAGGTAGACTGACTTTTGTTCCCATGTGATAATGTAATGTGTGAGTAATGAGTAATGTTTCCCCAAGGTAGGGAAATGGAACTTATGCGGCAAGTTATCTCCTGGTCCGCGGTCAAGTACAGTTTATAAATCTGGTATTTTATCCTTCGTATTATGCATATTCATTTTCTTCCTGATCGGTTTCGGTTTTTCATCCATCATCAGAGCAAATTCAGCAAGTTCGTGTAGAGAGTTCACTTCAACGTAATGTTTCTGTTACACTGACACTTGTTGGTTGTATATAATTATGTCATAATTATATACAGTGAGATGACATAATTATGTACAACCAACAAGTGTCAGTGTAACAGAAACATTAAGTTGAAGTGACTCTCTTTGGTGAATTTGGTATGGCTCGAATTTGGTGAATTTGCTCCGACGATGGATGAAAATCCGAAACCGGTCAGGAAGAAAATGAATATGCACGTACGGCGGATAAAATACCAGATATTATCCAGCATTGCGGACCTATTCTCATATTCAACAGTTTGTAAGTTGTTAATGATTGCTTAGGTAGTTAGACATAAATAACGCATCAAAGATTATAAAGTCTGGACTTAGGCAAACTATAAATAAAATTAGTGTTGAATATACAAATGTGTGTTTGTACTAAGCATTAAAATGCTGGAAGCTACGATTTTAAAGAGCATTAGATGGTGATATACGATAGTTTCTGCCGACAATCGAAATATTATGTCTGACGGCGGTGTAATGATTGATGTGCAATATTGTCTAATTTAAAATTACCCAACAGAAGATCAAATTTCTGCTATTTTGTCACAAAAAAAATCGCAATATATTCTGACTACGCGAAATATAATTGCTAGATATGAACTTGGATAAAGTTGCGCGACTTTTTTAACCCAAGTCAATGTTGGGCAAGTTATTAAAATATTTCTTTAGTTGATAAGAAAATGGCTGTAAGTTGTCAAATCCTCTCTACTTATACCATTTACCTTATCAGTCTCAGAATTAATAAATAATAATGAATCTATTTTTTTCCCCCAATTTATGCGAATAATCAGATGAAATTTATCCAATTATTCATTAATAAATTATTGTAAATATTGTGTTTTTTATTTTATTTACAATCTGGAAAGCATGAGGCAGTAAATCAATGTGTTGAATGTGGAAATTGGCTTGAAGGAAGTAGCTAGTGCCTAGCTTACTAGGCAGATGTCTTGGCTTGCTCTCTTGATCATTTTTCTGACATCCCAGACCATTTTTTTTTCGATAAAAAATTGCCATATATACATACAACTCTAAACTTGACGGACGTCTAAAGTTGTGGCGCTCCATGGGATGGCAGGCACATACGTCAGCCGGGAGAGTATTTCGCACTCGGACCTAATTTTTCTACTAAAGCAAAATTATCGTGATACTGCGATACATGTGGTACTAAACAAAGATCATGAACCGATCAGTTCTTTTACACAGCTGAAGAAATGTTAATGAAATACTTCCATTTAGGGTATCTTTCACCAATATTCACAACAGTTATTTGTTTGTAATAATATTTATTATTTACTTAAAAGAATCATGTATGAGCTCCATCGTGTCACACTGGTCGGCACGTTATCTTTATAGTTTTTGTATGAATTTGAATATGTTGCTTTTTTAAGTTGTTTTTTTTTTTAAATCATCATCTGAATGTGCTAACTTGTGTAAGTTTAAACTGTAGTTTTAAAGAATTCAAACAAGGAAAATTTTTATCTTGAAAAAGGCAATATTTTCGCCATAACGTCGGTGAAAATTTGAAAAAAGAGTTTTCTTTGATCGAACCTCAATATCCTTTGTACAATAGTAATAAGTCTTATGATTAAGTTAGAAAAAAAAAAAAATTCAAGACATGGTATCTAATGTGAATTTCTGTGAGTATTTTCCCTTTCATTATTTTTGTACTTGTAATACTGTGAAAAAAAAGGTCTGAAACAAATTTAAATTAAAACATGCCATTTCCCCTTTGATCATGAAGTTTTACTAAAGCAATACAAAAAGTAACAGTAGTTTAGTTTTTATGTAACTTGTAGTAAAATTAGGCAAAACATATTTATTTCGATCCTAAATTAATGGAGATTATTTCCCGGCTTTTCTAAAATTTAGGAAGCACTTCTTTTGTAACTGTTTTTGTTTCTTCTCTAATTATTGAAAATGTATGTACGACAAGTAAGTAGTTAAATTTTTTGTTTTACCAATATATTTTTACAGATATGCTAATTGTAAATAAAATATTTTTATGAATTGTGTTTATATATTTAAATATATGCTATTACTGTTTAGTTTAGATGGAATTTTTTATTGCAAACCGATAGTAAATACTCTTCGAGAGTATTCTTTACTTCATTTTTAATTTGACCTTATACGAAGATCGTTCAATTAGTAACGAGACAGTTCGCTGTAGCTCAAAAACGATTTATTTAATCAATACAAAACATTGGCTACTTTTCAACATAGTCTCCAGCAAAATTTATACACTTGTTCCATCGTTCTTCTAATTTGTGTATGCCTCTGGCATAAAATTCTTTGGGTTGATCTCGAAGCCACTTTTGCACCTGATTTTTAACTTCTTCATTGGATTGAAAATGTTTCCCACGCAGAAACTTCAAACAAATGGAAGTCCGAATGGGCGAGATCAGGGCTATGGGGACATGTAGCAGGATCTCCTACCCCACTTTCTTTGTGGATGTCCGTAAGTTGTCTTGAAACCCATTTCGCACAAGTACTGCAGCTTATTCTGAATAATGTTATGGACAGTTCCAACACTCGCGTGCACTTCTTCAGCTATCAGTTCAACGCCTGTTGTCCTGAAATAAGCGTTAATGCGAGATTCCGGAGTTGCAACTTCAACCGGTCATCCACTTCGTTGCTCGTCACAGATACTTACGCGGCCACTTTTAAACTGTACTACCCATTTGTAAATGTTCAAGCGGTTCAAATAATTATTCCCGCTCACTTTCAACATTCTTTCGTGGATCTCAGTACCTTTGATAATCTCTACAACTAAAAATCTAATCAGCGTTGTTCTTTCGAGATGCCATGCTCGAGCAGACTTACCATTGTTAACTGAATACATTTGAGGTAATGCTTACCAAATACTCTCGAAAAGCTGATGAGAAACTAAGTAAAAGGATGCCAACTTGACGCAATGAACTATTGTATTGATTAAACAAACTGTTTCTGAGCTACAGCGAATTGTCTCGTTACTTATTGAATGACCCTCGCAATTTACTAACAATCTAAGTAGGCTGTTACAACCAAATAAGTAAAAATTTCAAAGAAACATATGTAATGGAAGCAAAGGAACTGTAACTAAGGAATTAGATATGAAACGGAATAAGCCGTTGTAACGTTGGTATTGAAACTTTTTTAATCCCCAAAATCCAGAAACATAATGGTAATTTAGATATCATCTGAAATTTGGAGTAGTATTATTAAGAGAATTCAAGAATTTGATAGAAAGATAAACTGGGAAAAATAAAAAACAGTAAATACTTCAATTTGTGTTCATCGACCAGTTTCGTTTTACCATCAGGGTGACTCTGAACAGTTGAGTCGTCTACCAACATAGAGCTACTCAGGGCAATATATGATCTCTCTTAAAATTATAAGTAAATTGAGCTACTGTTGTGGAGGATTTGTTTATTTTCACATGTCATTTTTTGTTATTCTCAGCTGTTGGATTAAACTGATAATTACAGCATTACGAGGGGATTCCAAAATAGGTACAGCCAAATCTTAATTCTGTTTTTGTAAATAAAATAAAGATGGAATTCCCCAGCACATAATAAAATAATGACTAGCCTCGGCCTTTGGTGTAAAACAATTTAGTTTCGATTTCTTTAACCGTTTCCAAGAAGGCTTAAAAGTCCCAGAAGGCCCAGCATCTTGAGAAGAAGAGGCAAACTATATTTAGTAGCAGAGGCTAGAACTAAACAGCATCGTGACATACTGACAACCTCCATTAAATATTAATCTATACTTTGAGGGTGAAAGGACAATGATATCTAAATTCGTGAATGTGAGTGAGGAGTAATATATTGTTGATTTTTTTTTTACGATATATTAAAAAAAAAATAATACAACTATACATTTTTTTACAATTAAATACATCTATGGTGTCAAAATGGTAGATATTTTAATCTTTCCATCTCTAGAAGATGATAAGCATGTTGCACATTGGTTAGCCATCGACCAATCACAGGCAGTGAGTGGACTGCGATGTCCTTCCAAATGTAGCATAAGTTGCAGAGAATTATTTGACACCTGAGGTGAAATATATTTATATCTATATTTTTTTAAATTCATATAAATTTTAACTTAAATTACAAGGAATCAAACTTACTTGATAAATACTAGCCCCAGAATTGCCACATGCAGAAAGAATATGTTTACCACTTTGGTGTAGGGAAAATCCTTGAGTTCCGTGTACAGTATGACAATTTTGCAATGATGCTGAAAATACTAATTCTCCTTTTTGTGCTAAATTTATTCGATGGAACTAAATAAATAAACATTAATGTTGAAAGTAAATGGAATTAATTACGTGAAAGCATGACTTGATTGAATACCTAATAACTTATGTTATGAAAAACTTTGATTAGGATCCGGCAAGAAAGAAATAATCAATTATGCCAACGTTTCGACAGAGTTTCCTGTCTTTATCAAGGCTTTAATATATAAATAGTCTTGAAGATGTGGAAAAAGAATTTTTAGTGGAACATTAAAAGTTACAAAATTAAAACGTTGGCATAACTGAATGTTTCTTTCTTGGCCGATCCTCACCAAATTTTTTCATAACATAATATATCAACGGTCAATAAAATATTTTTATATTAATAACTTAAAACACTTAACTTTTTTTTTTAAAAAAAAAGGAATGACTTTTTCCACATTAGTTTCTTTTTATCGTCAAAGTCCATCGTTTTATATTCTAGTAAACAATGGGAGATCGTCGATAACAAGTTTGCAAATAAAAAAGCTTTCTAGCTTTTGAACTTTAATATGACAGATGGATTTTTTCGGTCAAAAATCTATTTAGGAACGAAAACTCAGATGCTTGAACTGTATATGTATGTCAGATGGATTTTTTTTGGTAAGATCTATTTAGGAAAATATCCTAATTAGCGAAAAATTCCTTAATTTTTTTTTTAAGAAAGAAGAAAAACTTTTATTTGGCCGGCAGCTTATTGCTTATTTCTGCCCCCCCCCCCCAGTCCTTAAAACTTAAAAATGTCATTTCTTAAAAGAGCTACGTAATTATTCAAAAAGGTAAAAAAATGAGAAAATGAAACTGATTTCTAACAAAAAGAAATTATTCTCTTCAAACTTCATAACGATGAAGAGAAAAGAGAAAATGCAATTTTATGGCATTAATAGTTTATTATTAATTAAAAAAAAATTTGACACGACCGCACTATTTCTTCTTACAATAGCAAGAGAAAGTAAAGAGGAAGAAATAATGGAAATACTGAAGATCTGTTTAATGTAAATTTATCTTATTTGGTTGTAAAGGAAGATTTCATTATCCCAAATCTGTTTTCATACTTCCAACAGGACGCGCTCTCTAATAAATTATTAAAATATCTTACCTTATGATCAGCACCTAAGGAATAACATGTATTATGATCAGGCGTTAAGTGAATAGCATAAACACTTCCATTATGAACTTCCCAAGTTTCAATGCATTCACTGTTTCTTAAATCAATACTTCTAACAGTACCATCTGAACAGCCAACAATTAATAAACTTCCATTATGATTAAAAAGACAACAATTTACGGTTAAACCAGAGTGGTTTTCCCCAAAAGTGTAGGAATGCTGCAAAAAAAAAAAAAAAAATGCAACAGAAAAATATATTAATCATAATAAACTCTTAACAAACAAAAATATAACAATGAATAATACGATTTGTGTAAAACCTCTAGTTTTCGCGACTTGATATCATAAAGTAATAATTTTGCTAATCCTTCACTATTTACTGTCGAACAAGTTACTGTACATTCTGTTGGACTGCAGCATAAGCTGAGAATTCTAAAAGAAAAAAAAAGTATACATTTTCTAAATTCTGAAATAATAAGAACTCCTCAAGATATAATTAAATTGTAATATAAACGTACCTACTGTCCGCAAGTAGACTACCCTCTTCATTACCTAATTCCCAAATTGTTTTATTTTCTTTACTATCATGCAGCCTTAATTTTCCATCTTTACTACCGCTGATGAAATATCTTTCGTTTTTCGATACCCAACTCAATGCTTCTATTTCATTTCTAAATTGGAATGTTGATAAAACCCTTAAAAATAAATTAATAAATTAATGAACCTTTTTTTGGTTTTTGTGAAAATTTAAAACACTTTTACTTGATAATAATATTACTTGGGTGTTGGTGAAGGAGACCATAGTTTTATAATTCCATCCACATCACAACTAGCAACTAGTGAACCTAATGCATTGAATTTACACTGTGTAATTGCCGATTTATGTTCTGTCATTTTTTCCTATAATGAAATAAAAAATAAAGGAAACTTATTGTTAAATTCTGTTCCATTATGATTTTTTTTGACTACTAATAATTTTTTCTATGTTTCCATCTACTATGTAAATGTTTGTTTACTTTTTAATTTTCTAGATCAAATCTAAATATTTTTTTTGTTTTTAAATCATATATCAGTAAAATTAAATATTACTTGGCTTAGCAGGAGGAAGTTATCTTTCTTTGTACTTTTCCTTTCATTGTCTACTGAAACATCTCTAGTACTGTGACGAGAACGTGAGTCTAAGGATAATGAACGTTTTGGTACAGTATCTGCACTGGAATCATGTAAATGTCACTTATAAATTTGATTTTAATTCATTCACTATTTCAAATTTAAAAATATGTATTTAACTATCTTACCTACTATGTTTTATCCATCCACCTTGGCTAATATGTCGTTTACTGGAATGTTGTTTATGAACACCAATTTGTTCATCTGTTAGAAATTAATTGTTGTATTATTTCGAATTAGTGAAGAAATATTAAAAATAGTGAGCTTTGGAAATATAGACCCTATTTCAGGGGTAGACATTGATACTGATTTTTTTTTTTTCTTTCTATAACTAACATTAAACTGATTTTTGATGGAATCTTAAATAAGGAGTCATTCTGAAATGCCTTATATTATTTCTTTAAGACAGTTTAAAAAGTGAAACAAATCTGAATTTACAGCTGTTGAAAACCCTGTAATCTTTAATCACTATTGAAGATTGATGAAATATACAACTGACTAAAGCATATATTGTAATCTAATGTCTAACTAGGAAAAAATAATTAACAACAATCGGGAGAACTAACGTATGCAGCAACAAACAATATTCATTCGTGCATGAATTTAGTGGGGTTTGCCTTTTAAATGAATCTCCATGGTTGAAATCAATGGAAATAACTAGGCATAATCTATGCGATTAGGTCAATGCGATTATTCATGTTAATAATTAGCTTTTAAGATTTCTTTCTTAATGGCCAAATCTGATGTCCCATTTGTAACTCATGAGAACTACGCTTGGACGTGTTTCGTTGAGCGTCCGCTCATATTATAAAAAAAGTACTTCCATCTCCTGAGTAAAATATCGCTATATATCTTTAAACGAAACTTAAAAATAAGAATAAAACATGTGAACAAGATTTTCTGAAGTGGGTAAAACCAGTCCAAGAAATGAATGATCCATAATTTTTAAATTTTTCATCCACAAGCAAATGTGTTTCAGGAGCATACAACCTAATTCATATTAAGAAATTTTATTTTCTTGGAAAAATTTGGCATAAAAACGTGATGACTTAAGTGCAATTAAGAAAGTTTCACTAAGCATTCCAAATCAAGACCAAAAATATAAATTAAATGGATTATTTTAGAAGAGGTAAAATATCAAGTCCATAAAATGATCCTTTAAACAGTATATTTACACAAAATATAAAAATAAAAGAGACAATTTACATATAGGAACAAGACATTAATGAACTAAACTTAGCATGCTTGAGTTCACAAAAAGATATCTATTTTTATAATAAATTAGAGAAATATAATTCAGGATAAAGGTATCTGACTATGAAGATAATTTTAGCAAATCTAAATAAATAAGGTAAAATCTTATTTAGTTTGATTACCTTGGCTGTGCGGTTTCCTACCCATAATGGGGCTAGTAGGCAAGCCACCTCCTATTGTTCGGATAATACTTTTCAGTGACTTTGATTGATGTTCACCTGAAGATGGAGTTTCCCTGCAATAAATGATGCATCTTAATATAACTGTCAATTCAACTACCTTACTATTTCAATTTTAGCATTGCTAAAGATGCAACGTATTAAAATATCCATGTATATTATAACGACCTAGCGAAATAAAGCGCTATCCTAAGAGCTGTCATAATTCTATTTACTTGGAATTACAGCATAAGAGAAACTTCACGCAATAATGTTCTGCAAATCATTTCCGGCTGGAAAGATAACCAATGTAGGTTTGCAAAATATTCCTTTCAAAAACGTATAACTAAAAATGTGTGTGTGACTTATAATTTGTTATTAATTATTACTGAGCAATAATGTAGAAATCATCCATTATATCCATTGGTGGTACTGCATCGGGTACAACATTTGCACATTGGCTTAAAGTTGCTAATTTATGTTTTAAAGCATCATTTTCCTCTTGAAGTCTACGTAATTTTGTGGCTTCTTCTTCATAACTTGATAATGCAGGTTGAGGAATAACCTATAAAAAATAGAGAAGTTTTTTAAAAATGAGCTAAAAATGAGATTTCGCGATTGCAAAAAAAAAGGATTATTTACCTGATATATTATTGCAAGAAAATTATGAAGTGAAACTAAAAATGTATCTTGCCATTGTTTTGTAAAATGTACTGAGAAAGTATTATGTTCTTCAGGATTTTTAATGTACGGAAGCACTAAGGGGGCAAATGACATCAATTAATTAAAGAAATAAGTAACAATTTACAATCAAATCTATCAATACTAGTATAGGATTAGATTTAGTTAGCTAAAGAAGCCTAAAATATGTTAGATTTTGTAGAAAACGTTATGTAAGAACATATAAAAACGTTTCTCTTTTTAAACTACTCGATGTAACAATGATAATTATTTAATAACTATTAACATAGCATTTATATAATGAGAAATACATACTGAACCATTCTTTCCACTCTATGTGGCCCTGAATCTCGGGCGTCATTTTTGTAAAGAATTCATTGATTTTATCTGATTTGTTATTAGTCACAGCGTTAACCAGATAAAATTTGAATAAAGATGTTTCCAGCTTTCGCAAACCTGAAACAAACATTATTTTTTATGTTTTATCTGTTTTATTTAAGTAAATAAATATTTCGGTACAAAAGATATGGCAAAAGGATTTCATAGCTTTAAACTAACAAAAGAATTCGATTTAACCCACCAGGGGCTTAAAGTTCTTGTATGATTAATACAAAATATTAATTTTTTACTGTCTCATACCGGTAAGAGGTAATATTGCGTTCGTGTAGAATTTTCGGTATCGGGTTTTCACCAAAAATATGTTTTGAGGTCCCGAAAAGTGTTTTTTTTTTTTGGAAAATGGTATGTTTGTATCATAACTCAAAATTGGGAAATCGTAAAAAGTTCAAACTTTATATTTCGTTTAAATTCTACCTGGGGACCCGGGCAATAAGGTTTTGTTCAAAATTGGTCAACCAAATGTACCATTATACTAAAGTGGTTGTTAGTTTTTGCAATGTTCTCGCGAACGGCTCCAACCAATTTCTTTAAACTTAGTATTTCAACCAGACAAATCACGAGCTAAAACTTATATTTACAAAAAAAATTCCAGGGAAAATTTATTTTGACGGGAATGTTAGGCTTTCCTCTGAAAGCCAGTTTCGGAAATACATACACATATATAATGATCTTATCATCTACATAATATTAAGAACTAAATGTGCTGTCAAAATTCCGAGTTTGAATGAAATCGATTATCTGGAAGTACGACTTAAGTGAATGTTTTTTTTAACTTTTTCGATAAAGATACCATGACTTTCTTTGAACTTGGTATGCAACCTACAAATCATATATAGACCTACCACTTTTACTTAAAACATTTTTTCGATAACTTAATTTTAGGGATTTTCTGGAAGATCATGCTTCCCTTGTGTCTAACTTAGTTTAAGTTCTTCCAGCCGTACATTAATATTGAAACTAATAAATATGTAGTAAAAAATTCCAAATTTGAAGAAAATTTTGAAGTAAAAGACTGTTGTGTGATATTCCATACCAGATTTTTTCCTAAAATGTTTTATCATGACAATTTTATAATGGGCGATCTTAAGGTGAAGTGTTAATACTATTAAGAATAAGTTTAGGAGTACCTCATCAAAACTCTTATAATTTACAATGAATAAATTAATTATAAACGATACAGACAATACAGATAAAATAAAATATATATTGATAATCAACGCTGGAAATAATTTTAAACAACCATTTAACAAATTTATGCGAAAAAATTGGTAATACCTGGCGTGAATTCATATTCGAGTTTGGAAAAAATCTTTTGATCGAAATGAGCCCACAATTCTCTTAATGAATTCAGATCATAATTATTTATGAACAATAAGAATTGATCCACAATTCGATCAACCTGAAAAAACATTTTTAATTTTAAAATTAATAATTTTTATTTCTACATAATTTTTAGTATTAACAAAATTATATTAAGAATAATTAAAATATAATTCAATTAAATAAGAAGCAAACTCCTTTGCTGAGATACTTTCTCTACAAAGCGTAATCATTTTAAATAACTAAAATTCGCCGTTTGAAAAAATATAATGCCCCTACATACATATTATATATGTATAAAATTTAACTTATTTTTGGCACTGTTGAATATATATTTTCTTTATTTTCTCTAAGACACGAATTATTTATTTAGAATGTGCAGAATTTAATCAACTCCTCTCTTTAAAATCCTAAAAATAAAACAATATCCCGAAAAATGGGATAATTTTTTGTAGGTGAAAAGCAATTTAAGATTCTTCTTAAAGTGAAACAGAGTTGATTGTAAGTTAAATTTTGTATCAACTGTCTCTTTTCTTTCTGGATGAGTAAGATAAGAGAATCTCTGCAAAATAAATCCTCAAAAAAATGTCACATCTCATAAGTGCTTGCAACCACTTCGATCAGTCAATCCTATTTAATAACTGTGATAAACGAAATATAAGATTATGAATGTCGGAGTTTATATCCTTGACAGATACTTTAGAAACGAAGGATAAATAAAAAATTGAAGGTTTATTTAAATATGTGTTACTAATTCTATAGAAAGTTTTTTTTTCTAATTCTAACATGGAATTAATATATTTACCCTAAATCCTCTGTCTTTATCAACTTTCAATTCTCCATCAAATGATTTTAAAGTAATTGTGAAGCCTCTGAATAAAAGATATTCTCTAACTAACTCATCTAAATGTTGTATATGAGACATTCTCTACATTTACAATAAAATTCACAACAACTTTTTTAGGTAAACTTTAATAAATAACAAAGCAAACATTACTGAAGAAATACTGTGAAAGTTACTTTTTTCTATAAAAAGATAGATAAAGAATGCATAACCACTTGTTACATAAAGTTTGAAATCCTCTGTTGACACACTTTAAACCTAGCAATAGACGTACATATCGATCGGGGAAGGGGGTTTATTTTATCCTATTGTTATCACCAAGCGGAATATCGATATCTTATAAGAGTAGAAAGATGATTACTGAGAGAAATCAGTTAATCCTGATAATGGTATAAGTGGCTACAAATAAGAAAGTATTTGAAAAAGATTCATTCTCTAATAGCATTTAAGAATTTATCAATGAACCAAATAAAGCGCCTGAACAAGTAAAGTTTGAAATAAGAAAAATTTATAATTCAAATTAAAGTGGGGTATGTTGGCCGGTTAATTATAACCATAGGTAAACGCTACCTCCTCTTGGCATTGTTTAGAGACTAGAGATACTGTTGGCCGAATGTTTTATGATTATTTGGTCATAAGTGTTGATTAATAGAATAAATAACTGAAAATGTTAGATCTAACTGTATCTCCGAATGTGTTTAAATATTTACAAACTTTAGATGTAAAAAATTTAGCAAAATGTGACCCGAAAGATATAAGACCGATTTTACCATGTTTAGTACGAATGAGCTTAATTTCTCCTGTTGATTCTACGAAAACGTGTTCTGAAAGTAGAAAAGAGATATTGACAATTTTATCTGGAATAGAAATGGTAAATTCTATTGTTGCATTATTATCTATAGATTTCCATGCTCTTGAAATCGAAGTAAAGAGAGAACAACAATTAAGGTAAGCTCTTATGTACTATGATAATAAATCAATTCTAAAATTACTTTTGGTATCTTTAGCATGCTTAAAAAGATTGTTTTATGTTTTTTAAGGCAAAAAGGTGGCACAACTCAATCTGATGGGCTTTTAGTTCAATCAATTCAAAATGGATTAGCAATGGAATTTGAAAGATCCGATCCAACCAGGCGTTTGCGACTCGTGCTTAGTGAAATTTTATATATTTCTTCGCAGGTATGTATATGTAGTTTATTCTCCAATAATTACTGCTTATAGCTGATTTCTAGTCAAGTCACTAGCCATTCATACTTTGGCTGTGATGATAGTTATCTATTCCAAAAATAGCACTAGATCGAATTCAGTTTGCCTTTAAGACTACCATTAACCTTAAATTAGTTTTATTACTAAAATAAATAAAAATTGAATGGCTAACCTGCAAGTTCAGAAAGTAAAAACATAAATAACTAAAAACTACTTCAAAAAAATTGGGATTTTATTTCTTTTTTTGGCTTCATGCAAATTTTACTTTCTCTTAAAAGTAGTTATCAAAAAGTATGAATGTTTTCTGTGCTATATCCTTTTTAGATCCAGGAAGAACAACAGCAACAAAGAAACGTTTTGGACACTTTTGTGAAACACTCCGACTTATTTGAAAATATAGTCTATATTCCAGAAATCTGTGATGTTTTGAATATAGCATTATCCGAACTTCCTGCTTTGCTATCACCAACTGATATTGTCGAAACACTTCTTCATATGAAACATGGCTCTGATATAATTTGTTGGATAGTTGCAAATTCACCGGATTGCTTTTGGGAAGGTAAGTCGAAAATATATAGTGAATTGCTTCAATAGTAAATAATAGTTTCAGGGACTTTAATTTTTCATTTTTTTTCAGTAAGTAAGTCGCTTGTGGGTAACTCAGATAAAATGGAAGACGAAACTAATGGAGGTAAAATAAGAATACAAGCCCTTACAAAATTATGTCAAATGTATCCAGCAATGGCATTGGCAGTGCGTTCAAAATGTGTCAGTTTCTTAACAAATATACTATTATCTAGTGAACATGCACAGTATTGTTATTGGAGTTACTAATTCAGATTAAATATATAGGTGGAATTGTGTCGTATGCCAGCATTAACTATAGTTTTAAGTTTAGAGCATGGCTCCAGAACCCAAGATGGTTCAGTTTGTGATATAGTTGCATTTACTTCTGGTTTATTGTTAGGAAATGATCAACAGGTTAGAAATTGGTTTTCCAGTTACATTCGTGGAAGGCAAAAGGTAAATTGTCCACTTTATTGTAAGTGATATTTAAATACTACAGAAAAATTAAGGAATTTTATTTTTAGTAATTGCTTTAATGTTGACAGAGAAGTCGTGAGGGAACAAGCAGTTTGCAATCATTAAGGGATGAATTATTAAATTATTTGAATAACATTGTTACATGCTCTGCTGACAACAAACTACCCGAAACTTATGTTGTTCAAGCATCTTCTCTTTTACGACTTTATTGTGCTCTTAGAGGAATTGCTGGTATTAAGTAAGTAAAAGTTGCTATCAATGGATTGTTTATTTATGTATTATGTTGACTAATATTATTGATAATGACCATTAGATTACAGGAAGAAGAAATTTCACTATTGGTCAAACTGATAACTTCGCATCCACCTACAACAACAGCCGGTGTTAGGTTTGTATCGCTGGGACTGTGTATGTTAATTGCTTGTCCATCGCTTATTGGAAATCATGAAGCAGCATGTATACAGTGGGTACAGTGGCTTGCAAGTGAAGAAGCTTATTTAGAAAGGTTGGCAGAACTGACATTTGATTTTGAAAATAATTTATACTGATTAATGCTGTTTAAATTGCATTATGTTAGGAATCGATGACGAGTAATTGGTTCATACTGCATTATATTAGAAATGGATGACGAGTAATTGGTTCAAGCTGCATTATATTAGACTTTAGGATTTATTAAGAAACATAGCCGTTGAAATTATTATATAAACAGAATCAGAGTTTGGTGTCAAGGTTTTCTTTCTCTTACTGCTATAAGAGAAATATTTGCGATCGTATCAAATTTTCAAAATTAAATTTTCCAGGAAGTTCCCAGTTCACGTTATAGAAAAAACTGTTTGGGTGATAGTCTGATATGTGTATTTGTTTTGAGTCATCTCAAAATGGTAATACGCTCAAACTTAATATTCATTTTGGTTAATCACTAGTGCGGAGCGTGATAGAAACATCAGGTTGAAGACAAAAATGAACCATACTACGACGGTTAAAATCATAGATCTGAGATTTTATTGTCATGGATATCCCCCCTCCCTTGTTTTCACCACATTCCATGTTTATATATCTTCAGAGTGAGTTGCACAAGACATACATGTTCTGACGTCTAGCATACAAAATTTTGAATCGAACAAACTGTGACTATCAATACTATCTGAAGTTTTGATCTGTATCAGCTGCCTCCTTTTTAAAATATTGATCGGTTTGAATGTAGTTTGATAAGACAGCAAAGAGACGTTGAATTACACCTTTTAATAAAATAAAATATATATATATATATCCTTATTCGAGTGTTTCTATTACCATTTCAATCTTCATCAATTAATTTTCAAATGTGACAAAAAAAAAACACGAAAAAAGTATTGTACGCATGATGAAGCTGTTCGGTATTGAACAGTCATGTGACAAATACCGAATTTTTTACTACTTTTTGATGAAGACAAGAGCAAAAATAGTTTACAAATCTTCTTAAACTTACCTTATTAGAACAAACAAAAAAAAAAAAAATTATATAGTTTATGTTATATACTTATTCTATAAAATTATATTCATTGCTTCTGGACTGATTTGTAATCAGACCGTCTAAATTCTGTAAAAAAGATTATTCATCGACTATAGAATCGAACGCATAAAGTATATTACAATGCTGAAAAAACGAACTCATAGAACAATCATAATTATATTTTAAAAATTATTCCTAAGTATATTACAGATTATTCTTAAGTTTATCTCACTTATATTTTTTTTTTTTCAGTGAAAGCGGCATGACTGCTTCATTTGGTGAAATGTTACTTCTGATGGCTATACATTTTCACAGTAACCAATTGAGTGCAATTTGCGATTTAGTATGTTCCACTTTGGGTATGAAAGTACCAATAAGACATAATAATATGACAAGAATGAAACATGTATTTACTCACGATATTTTTACTGAACAGGTTATTAAATTTATTTACTGCATTGGCTTAATTTTTTTTAATCTTATAAATAATATTTGTTGTTGACCAATGAAAAACATGTTTTGGTTAATTTACAAATAAAAACACTAAGATCAGTGGTGTGCTATAAGCTGAGTTCCATCCACATAAGTTTCTTCAGGATGGTTGTTGACTTGACTAGACCAATACTACATTTCTAACTCCCAAATTGAATATATCATTTTTTTTTCTTTCAGATCGTAACATCACATGCAGTAAAAGTTCCAGTTACGGTTAATTTGAACGCTAACATTCCAGGTTTCTTACCTGTTCATTGTATACATCAGTTATTAAAAAGTAGAGCGTTTACTAAATATAAAGTTCCTATAAAAGATTGGATTTATAGGTACACAATCCTTATTCGAAGACTCTTATTAATTAAACGTAATATTCTATTGAATTTTATGATATAATTTTTCAGACAGTTATGTGTAAGCGTACCACCATTGCATCCAGTATTGCCAGCTCTAGTAGAAGTTTATGTTAATTCCATTTTAATGCCAGCTGGAAAATCTCCGCAAGAAAATACCAATCAACCTATATCTGAAGATGAAATTAGAGCTGTATTCTCAAATCTTCTTACTTATAGCGTAAGTAATTGTCAATGAATTTTATTTTTGCAGTTAATACAGTCTGGCAAATTGATTTTGTTTCCCTTCTCCTGTGTTTTGTCATGGATAGACCTTTGAGATTTTGGGCTCTATGCGCTTTCATCTAGTATATAAGACCGTTCTTAAAAGTGGAATTGAAAATTGACGGCTTTTCGTTCCAAACTGAGAGCCAAATACTGTATGGCCAATGCAGCCGTTTCATGTTGCTTCAAAGAAGTCTAAATCAAAAGATAGACATTGAGAAGGTGTAGATCCTTGAGGAACTTAGTGTCCGGAAGAAAGCGAAGTGATTTTTTAAAAGATCTTTTAGCGATTTTGAACTTCTTTTCCTCAGTTAGTAAACAGTAGACATTAGACAAGTAAGATTGGGGCTCAAGAATTATCCCTGTATCTTCTAAAACTTCTCCATCTCGTCTTTTGTTACTTTAACTAGGCTAAGGGTGACCTTTTTAAAAATCTAATATTTATTATTATTATTATTATTATTATTATTATTATTATTATTATTATTATATTATTATTATTATTATTATTATTATTATTATTATTATTTGTTTTTTTTAGGGGAAGAAAGTGAAGGGTGATAAGAATTCTCTTACTTCCCAGTTGTTAATGTTGTATTACTTACTTCATTACGAAGATGTTAGATTATCTTCAGCGGCTAACAGAAACAAAGTTAAATCATATTCTCAGGAATTTCTTTCTGAATTACCAATAAAATATTTATTGCAACAGGTTCAAAAAGAACAGACTAGTTATAGTGGTAAGCTAAACTTTTGCATTCCTCCCAAGAATTGATACAATATAATTTGTCTAATGATTTCCTTTTGTTGAAAGGAATTTTTTCATCATTATTACGATTGTTAGCAACTCATTTTCCACATTTATGTCTTGTCGATGATTGGATGGAAAGACAGTCGCATAGTATTGGCATGTTGTACGCAGGAAGTCTTCATGAAGAAAATTTTACACTTACTCAAGAAAATATAGCACAAGGTATAGATTTGTTTACATTTATTGAATTGAATTTTGAATATTTAACAGTGAATTTCGAAATTCATTTGATTTATATTTCACAGGTTTGAGTATGATGACGACCTGCCCTTCTCATACTGGCAATTTATTAGGTAATATGTTGAATTTACCGCCAGCACAATTATGGCAACATGCTTCTGTAATCATTAAGCATTTCAGACAAACATTTGATCCAGCCGTTCCTAGATATATTCAAGGTAAGAATATTCGATTGCCTTCCACTTTCTAATCCCAAGCATGCTTCTTCCACCTTTTGTCATACTTTACTATATCAGAGCCAGAGTCTATCGGACAGTAAAGTTCTCTCACAGCAACTAATTAGAAATTTTTTATCCCACTCTTCTTGATCGTAAGTCGAGTCCTTCTAAGTCTTCCAAACTGTATTATGTTGACATTATTATCTCTTCATAAAACATTAGGTCTTGCAGATTTCTGTTAATTTTTTTCTCTCTAGAGCCAAGAATTCTCTACAGTATCCTATGCTTTCAAAAACCAAAATTTCCATGACTTTTAAAGAAGGATAGAAGTTATTTATGGATGTTAAAAAAAAAAATATTTTATTTTTAAATTGTACAGCATTGCTTTTTTTGTCTGTCTTGAAGCAATTGCATGCTTGAAAGATTGCATAACTCAAATAATTTTAACTTGTTGTTATTATATTTACTTGCTAAAGTTCGCTCTTGTAAAACCATTTGCACCTATCTCTTAGAAAGCTGTAATGTTAAGTCAAAAATACAAGTTTTCTCTTTACTTTTTTAATAAACAAAAAATATCGCATTTTGGTCTTTTAGTCTTCAAAGTAATTTTTCTTTATTTCCGCACCCAAAGGACACCGAAACAGTTTTCATCGGCTCATTCCATTCTTCCATAACTATTTATCAGTACGAAATTAAAAGCCAGTAATTAATAATCTTCCATAATCTTTCTCTCCATTGTTACTTGTTTAAGATTGTTACTTATTTAAACAAGTTGAATGTATATCCGTGAAGTTCTTTTTTACAATAGGTTTTTAAAACTTCCAAACATGCATTAGCTATTATAGTAATATTATTAGAGGAATATTCAAATTGATTTTAAATAATTAAATAGATTGCAATATCATTATTATATTATCACATAAATTAAGTACAATATTTGCAACTAATTCTTACATTTAATTAATAGAATTATATAAGCAAGTATGGCTAAGATTGAATTCAGTATTGCCAAGATGTTTGTGGGTGATGACAATCAATGCCCTACTTCCCGACTTTTCAAAGTTACCCACTCCGGCACTTACACAGGAGAATGTTGTATTAGATCCACTTCAAGTTCTCCGTTGTGATCCACGAGTTTTCAGGTAAGAAATTTCAAAAATTTATCATTTTTTTAAAAAAAATAAAAATTAATTAAAAAGATATAATTGATCATAAATTAGTTTCCTTTTGGTAAAAGTTGGTTGATAATTATAAATAAGCGCAGCATCTTCTTCATCAGTGCTATTAAACTTATTATTATTCAATCTAGATTCATTAACTATCCAGTCGAAAAAATAACGAGCCGACTTTATTGCATCGGGAAAATGTGGATTATTTAAATCTGGTCTCCATTCGAAGGCATTTTTTTCAGGATGAAATTGTAGGCCCGCAAATGGATAATCAATTGATTCTAGTGTAGAAATAAATACTACATCATTTTTAAGATCAACATTCTGTGATAATGCTCGCCATCTTGAATCTAAACCATATTCCGTTAGATTTTTTTTCGTTATACAGAATCTGAAAAATAAAGCATTACTATTAATACTGGTTAAATTAGTGCCGGATTATTTCAACTTGCTTAAATTTTTAAATAATATTTATTTTTAAAATAATTATTCGTTCGTTAAATTATTATCGTTTTGATTAATTATTGATAATTTTTATCACAGCTGATATAAACATATGCTTAGTAACAAAGTATCTTTAGCGGCCTCTACACGATCAATAATATTGACAATACTTTAGAGTATTGACAATAATATTGATCGTGTAAGGTGAAAAAAATGTATTGATGGTCGGTATTGACAAGAGTATTGATGAAATTCAGATTTTCTATCAATACTGAGAATTGGAGGGGATATCGACAATATTATTGGTGTAGGGGTGGCGCGAATATTTCCATCAATACTCAGTTCAATAGTTTTATCGAACGTTGAAACTAACCTGTACAAAACAAAAGCGATACTATTATAATAGGTTAAAGAATTATATGTAATGAACATCTCCTATAATATATTAAAGTTGACACCCCAATTAATTTAAAATTTCCATTTTAAGAAAACATTTCAGTTTGAACTCTGACAATTGCACTATTAGAAAAATCGTAAGAATGTTTCGCAGTTAATTTAACTTTTTGTTTCAAAAAGGGTTTTTATATGCCATTCTGTTTAATATAGAGAGAAAATAGGCTTCTAACTTTCCTTCCGATTGGAAGGCATATTAAATCACTGCATGTGTACATGAAAAGTCAATCAAACAATTTTCCTTGTTTATGCCTGATTTTTGCCTTCTAAGGTGTTAATAAAAAATAAATGTATCTAAAAATTACCAGTATTATTATATTTTATTAAATATATTATTAGGATAATGTTTATTTTCGATGTTTTATAAAGGAATTATAATTAAAAGTGAAAGATAATGGAAGTAATTTAAATAAGAAACATTAGAGCTGCCCCCCTTGAGTTTGCTATACAATATTAACTAAAGTGAGCAGCAGGGTAAAGAGCTAACTAATAACCTTGGGCCAAAATAATGGCTACGCAAGCTTTTGAACGATTATTTATTTTTAAAGGTAAAAAAACAACAACAAAATGACGAGCATAAACACGTAAATACACTCTCCTAGGGGCAGAAATAGTAAGTAATGAGCACAGTTATTGACAAAAGTATTGACAATAATATTGATCGTGTAAGGTAATGAAATATTGATAGTGGTTAGCATGAGTATTGATGAAAATATTGTCAATACTGATATTGACAATATTATTGACCGTGTAGAGGCCGCTTTACTTTTTAACTTTTTAATTATAAACGGTGGATAGAATTTTATTTCATATTAAAAATTAAATATCTATTTATAACTTCACACTTTTTTTTTTTGCGATTCTTAGTTATTACAGATATGTCTCGATTTTATGTTACACTTTATTTGTATTTAGTTAGTTGGTAGAAATACTTTAAGAATGAAATTTAGATAAAGTTGATTGAAATAGCATTTGAGAGGCAAGACGAAATTGCAGAGGGGCCCCAAGCAAGATACTCTTAAAATCAGTTTTCTCAATAAAATGTTTCAAATACGACGAAAGACCGTTTATTGTAAGGACATTCAATAATCCATGTTCAACAAAATTCTGTAAAAGTCATTGCAGCGTTTGGAGAAAATTCTTGGGAACAATGGTTGAATATTTAAATTGAAAAAGTAGTTTAAAACATTAAAAATGCGTAATGTTGATTCCGTTTAATTGACCGGAAATTCAATATCAAGTACGTAGTATAAATCCCATAGATGGAATAGGAAAACTGTAGAGAAAAGTTTCTCAAAAATAGAAATTAAATAAAGTTTTTTGAAGTTATATTTGAAAAAAGAGATATTAGTAAAGAACGCCGAAATATACTAAGTCTAGGATATGGTTTATAATATACGATAATATATAGAGTTCCACTACTTCCATAATATCAAAGGAATGTTATTTCAAGATTGAAGGGAAAATTGAAAGGAAATTGAAACTGAACTTCCGAATCACATTTTCTGTACTTTATTGATAATCATGCTTGAAAAAAAATTGTTAAATAATTTACTTACCGATGTTGATTAAGTGTAACCGCTTCTTCTCTTAAAATTCTCAATACATCCCCTGGAGCACTGCCAAATAACTTACTACACTTATAGTTTGGTAAAAATTCTAATGGTAATGCGATGTTTTTACTATGACAATTTGTTCTGTATTCCCTCTTATTGTTATCTAAATATAATAATAGTTCAACTCCAAGACATATACCTAATATTGGAAAGTGTATTCCTCCATTGTTCATCTGAAATAGTGTTTTTTTTTTAATTAATAATTATTAGAAAAATAACTTTTTACTTAGGAAACTTTTCAAAGTTAGTTCTTTTTTATGAATAGAACAAAAAGTTTTCTAATGAAATATATTTATTCTAAGAATTTGCGTTAAATACTTAATTTTATCAAATTTTGTTTTTGTTTCATAGCAATTTTTTGCAACTAATATTTTTAGAAAATTTACCTCTTTAGCAGTTTCAAACAATATATATCCTGCGTCAGCGTAACCATTGGAAGAATAAAACCAAGTATTACCACCAGGCAATAATAAGCCATTTATAGATTTTATTAGTGATCTGTAAGATGATTTTTAAAATTATTATTCTTACATATTACTTAATAATTTCAAAAAATTTCCTAATCCTTTGTTTATTGTGAGATTTCGAATCTAGCTAATGAAAATAGAAAAAACGCACGCAGTTCAAATTTATTATTAAGTATCACAGGATAACTATTTGATTGATAATGCTATTCTTTAAAATAGTTTTATTTACTGTAACTATTTATTGTGTGATTTGTATAGATATATATACTTATATATTCTATATTACCCACATAAGAATTGATATATTATATAAGTATTACGGGGGCTCCCACCTTCATCTTGGGCGCCCCATTCCCCTTCCCCCTTAACATCATCAAGAAAAATCTGTGTCAAATGGTGCAAATCGCTAGAAAATTCGTCCAGTCGATTGTGCAATTTTAACGCATTTCTCAAAAACGTGACCGTAAATCACAATTAAAAATGTAACACAGAATAGCTTAATGTTCTATATATATATATATAGAACATTAAGCATATATAGAACATTATTATATATAATTATTATATGTTATTATATAATTATTTATTATATATGTTTTATATATGTATAGGGTGACCAGAGTTATATGCTCCATCCACTTTTTTTTTAAAGGGCGGGAAATTTCGAAAAAATAGAAAACACGAATTTATCATTTTTAGTCTAGTTTATTTTCAGTGATTGATCCATTTTTTTAAACCCCAATATCCCGAGATACAGCATCCAACTTTTTTTTTTTCAAATGGAACATTATATTTTTTTTTGCATATTTTTATAGTACTTGAGCCTCGAAAAAAAAAAAAAAATCGGTTAGTTTTTTCAAAAGTTATGGTAATTTAAAATATGAAAAACAAATTTCAGTTTAATGTCAAAATTACCTTATTTTTTCTTTAAAGAAGCTCTTCAACCTGGGCACCATCAACGGATAGGCAAGCCAAAGCTCTGGACTCCCACGCTCTGTTTGTAGCAGCACTTAGGTGGCAAGTCAACATCTAGGCAGGCTAGAGTTATTCGACGTTCCATATCTTCGACTGAAGCCACGGGATTAAGGTTACTGTACACTTTATTTTTTAGATATCCCCACAAAAAATAGACCATTGGGGTTAAGTCCGGAGATCGAGGTGGCCATTGGATCGGACCATGAGTTCCTAACCACTTTTCGTGGAAATTTCTGTCCAGGTAACGTCGAACAACTCTCGCACATAGCCGGGCAACCATCTTGTTGAAAATACGTATCTAGCCGACGTTTTAGAGGAACATCTTCAAGCAGAACTGGCAAAATGTCTCTTGAAAAAGTTAGATACCTTTCACCAGTTAAGTTCCCTCTGTAGAAGTATGGGCCGATTAGTTGGTTTCCTAAAACTCCACACCAAACGTTTGTAGAAAAAACAACCTGATGGCGTGTGGCGAAGGTAACTTGTGGATTTTCTTCAGCCCATATTCTAAAGTTCCAACGATTAAGAAGGCCATTGTTGGTAAACATTGATTCATCAGTCCATAATACTGTGCATTTTTTGTGGGGATATCTAAAAATAAATTGTACAGTAACCTTAATCCCGTGCCTTCATTCGAAGATCTGGAATGTCGAATAACTCTAGCCTGCCTAGATGTTGACTTTGCCACCTAAGTGCTGCTACAAACAGAGCGTGGGAGTCCAGAGCTTTGGCTTGCCTGTCCGTTGATAGTGTCCAGTTTGAAGAGCTTCTTTAAAGAAAAAATAAGGTAATTTTGACATTAAACTGAAATTTGTTTTTCATATTTTAAATTACCATAACTTTTGAAAAACCTAACCGATTTTAAATTTTTTTATTTTTATTTTTTTAGAGGCTCAATTACTATAAAAATATGCAAAAAAAAATATAATGTTCCATTTGAAAAAAAAAAGTTGGATGCTGTATCTCGGGATATTGGGGTATAAAAAAATGGATCAATCACTAAAAATAAACTAGACTAAAAATGATTAAATACGTGTTTTCTATTTTTTCGAAATTTCCCGCCGTTTAAAAAAAAAGTGGGTGGAGCATATAACTCTGGTCACCCTGTATATATATAGAATATATAATACATGAAGTGTGAATTTACGCGTGTTTGTGTATTGTGGAGTATGTGTATGCCAAAAACAAAGTGGCTGAGGAAGGAACGGTTGGCCTAGGCCTCACAATTTCAAGGGCCTCAATTTTAAAAGTCTATATGTTAGAAAAAAATATATTTGTATATTTCTATATTGTTCTGCCTTCATGTTTGTCAAATTTTCATTAACATAAGATTGCCATACTCTAAAACCTTATCAAGTATAAATTCTTTTACCTTAAGACCATCAATTCATCAAGCGTAATTTATGCAGTCGATTATTTTTTTAAATATTGACAAGCTCAGAAAATATTAATTGTCCCGGTCCTCGCATTTTCTTTCTAAAGCTCCCCAGGATCAACAAATATAATAGTACCACTGTGTTTATAGTTTTATGAAAAGCAGTTTTTGAAAATTTTAGTTAAAAACACTATAAAACATACATAATATTTAGTGGAACTTAATATTACAAAATATATTGGTTAAAAAGTATTATATGACCAAAAATCCTTAATTTGTATAAAAAAGTACATTATACAATTGAAGAAGATTTCGCAGGTAATTTTCAAGTTAACATTTTGTCGAAAGCTTGTTGAATGATATAATAAACTTTTTTACTTTCTCTTACTCCTAGTAAGAGGAAGTATTGTAATCGTGTCAAATTTTCGATATCGAGTTTTCACCGGAAATATCCGTTTTGAGGTCCCCTGAGTCCAAAAAAATGGTTTTTAGCAAATGGTCTGTGTGTGTGTGTGTGTGTGTGTCCGTGTGTGTGTATGTATGTATGTATGTGACAGCATAGCCCAAAAACGAAAAACCATATAAAGTTAACTTGATATTCCGTTTAGGTATCACCGTGGGATCTGACACTACGTTATCTGTCAAAATTCCTCAACCGGAAGTACCACTTTACTAGTTGGATTTTTTACTTTTTTGCGATTTTCTCAAAAATGGCTCCGACGATTTTCTTTAAACTTCAAACATCAACCACACATACAAAGAGCTACAACTTTTATTTGAAACATTTCTCCGAGAAAATGCATGAAGGGCACTTTTGGGGGAGGGGTGGGGGTTACAGCTTCCTCTAAAGTGGTATCATAGTTGATTATACAATTCTATCATCCAAACAGAAATAATTATAAATAAATAGATGACCAAAATTCCAAGTTCTAAGAAAGTTAGTAAACCGGAAGTGCGCTTTTACTGAACAGTTTTTTCAGTTTTCGACGAATTTCGTTATATTTGGTACACAAACCATAACCTTTGTCAATTATAATTTTGAGAACAGGAGTGAGAGAAAGTTGTGTGAGTGTTTCACACCAGATTTTTTATACAAATTAAGGATTTTTGGTCATATAACACTGTTTAACCAATATATTTTGTAAAAGTTTTTAAGTCCAAAAAACAAATCCAATTTGTCTTAATATTACATTCTATTCGTCTTCTGTTTATTTGAATGCTAATAACCACCTAAAGTGTTGCAAGGATATCTGTATTTAAATTAACATTAATTTAGAAGAGGCAGTACGGATTTGCACTTTTACTTATTTTTAATTGTTACTATATTTCTTTTATTTATCTGTAGTTCTTATAAATAAAAAAAATGTTTTTCTATTATTTTCTTCAAGAAGAACAAAAATTAATATATTTTTCTTGTAAATATGCATATTATTTTGAATGTGTTATCTAAATTGTTATTTCATATACAATTTAAACTGCTATCGGTCTCCCTCCCTAAAAGATCACGATATTATCACTGTAGCAGAACACCCGTTTGCGCTCTCAAACAAATTATAAAAGAACAACATTTTATTTGAGGTTTATCATTTTCACTCCTTCCGTTTTTTTTTTTAACTATTATATACAGATACAAACATACGTACATACATACATACATGCATGCATAATATAACTTCTCTCACGTAGTTGGAAATGCTTCTAAAAGAAATATTAAAAAGTGCAAGTCAACGTTTTAACCACAAAACTTGATAAACCGGACTCTAAAAATCCGAAACCGGTCAGGAAAAAAAAAAAAAAAAAAAAAAAAAAATCAAAGGCAAGTTAAGCGGGAATAATCTCAGATTTCAAATTTGATGGACATACGTATTTATAAAATGTTGACAATTGTTAATTACATTTTATGCTCATAATGATTCTTAATATCAAAACTGGAAATTAAATAGCAGGATGTGATCATAATTGATTTAATCGCGTATTATTCAGTTTTGAGTAGAATTTAAATTGTTCTACTTATTTTCAAATAAGGTTGTAATATATACAAGTTTGATAACATCTTAAAAGTCATATTTTTTTTATTTAAGATAAAATTTCTTAAATATTTATTTTCTTTGATTCCGTATTTTCGTATTCATATTTATTTTTTGATGCTGACATTTGTATTTCAAGGATATCAGTATTTAAATTAACTGTAAATATAATGTAGATGCGATAATATGAATTTGTTACTAAACTTATCGCTAATTTTTAATTCTTCTTCCATAATAATTACTGTATTATTATTCAAAAATTTCTAAGAAAATAAAAATTAATTCTTTTTTTTTTTTTACCTATAATAAGCTTCATCTTTTCCAATAAATATTGGAACTACTCTTGCACCAGAACTTTCTACACCTTTTACATAAGCCGCAGAAATGTAACTGGAGTATCCAGGGAAATGCCTTTTTATTGGTGGACTTGTCTCTTGTGCCAATATACCAATAATAGGCCTTTCAGTTGACGCCGCTCCTTGCAAATAATTCATCGTAATTGCCAATAATAGGAGCTAAAATAGATACATTATTAATTAAGGATTTTTATTTTCTATTAAGCAAAAAATCATATGTATTTATTACATTTAATAACTGAAAAGAACATTTGCTTGCTTTTATGGCTCAAATTAAATTCTGTTTAATAATAATAGGTATATTAATAATTATATAATTACGTTTATTTAATTTTAAATAAAATAATTATTAATCAAAATTTGTAAAGAAGTAAGTTATCAAAGAATGTTTGTTGTTGTTTGATAAGAAAACACTAACAGATAAAAGGCAATTTATTTCTAACTCATATTTAAATATCCTTAGAATATTGTAATAAAAATAATCAAAATTCAGCTTGGCATAAAGATCATATCAATTAAATTTTAACACCTACCGTTTTTGTTAATCTTGTAAATTCTTTCATTCTGGTTCAAACAAAATTTTGAGTAGCAGGAAAATATGTAGGCACTTACTGGATTTTTTTTTTTTTAATGAATGAATTATTTAAATTACATTCTTAAATAAAGTCTTTTAACTCTTGAGAATGCTTGTTTTGGATTGCTATTTAAGTAAGGAATGTCAAGAACATATAGCGCTCAGTCGGGCACGTCCAGAAATAAAACAACCTTTAATCAATGAATGCACCCAAGCAACTGAGAGATCAGTGCCTGTGCTATAACTTAAAAATATATTCCTCCTTTTTTTTTAAATTTATATCTTTTTGCTCATATTGGGAGGTTTGCTTTTTTTTTTTAAGAAACAAACAAAAAAAAAATCCTGTCCCATTGTTTTCAGATTTTTATCAGTAAAAGTCAATATATTCTAAGAATTAAATTGAAATTATTATTTTTTCAAGTTTGTTAAATGTACTAAAATGAAGCATTTCTACCAGTTTTCAATTTTTTGGACAGACAAAATCGCAGTACATAAAATTTTATTATGTCTGTCCCAATAACGACCTTTCCTTATTTTGCTTATTTCCGGTAAATTTATTTTTCCCCTATATTATTACGAATAAAGATGTTTTCTCGCGAAAAATCTATCTGTTTGTGTTGTTTGTGTGTGTACTTCGACATGAATTGTTGTATATTTAAATACATTATTATTAACCTGTGGTTGAATAATAGTGAAGGATCTGCCAGAGGTAATTGATGTGCTCTGCTACTTGGGTATAGAGAACCTATAGGCAAGCTCTAACTCACCACCAAACGTACACTAAGGGAGCCACAATGAAGCTTTTAGGTCTCTGTTGGTTTATGTTTATAACCACTCCCTCTACAAACATTTGTTTAATAATGGTACTCAATTTTCGAAATTGAGTTTTCTTTAGAAATACGTTTTCAAGTTTTCCTGACTAAATTGTGAAATACTGAGACAACTTTCTCTTAGTATAATTTACATATTTATAATTGATAAAGTTTCAGTAACATGGAATTTTTACCAGATAATTATTGATTTCAGTATTGTGTAGGAGAATGTAACTGTAATAATAACCTTTTGAGGGCGCTAATGACCTTCGTAGCTGATGCGCCCAACAAAAAAAAAATAACCTTTTAAGTCAAGCGGAACCTTCCAGGTTTCCCGCAACCCGTTAAAAAACATTTTTTTTTCACAAAAAAAGTTATAAATAAAAGTAATATACATGTATAAAAGTATTTGTTGACCGTTGATGAATTATGTTATGAAGAAATATGGTGAGGATCGGTCAAAACATTCAGTTATGCTAACATTCTTTTTTTTTTTCAGAGTTTGCTGTCTTTATCAAGGCTTTAATATATAGATAGTTGTGAATATGTGGAGAAAGAATTTTGAGTGGAACTTCTGCGATGTTACAAATGTGTAGTTTTCAAAGTTCTCTTCACAGCTATCTATATATTAAAGCCTTGATCAAGACAGCAAACTCCATCGAAACGTTGGCATAATTGAATGTTCTTTCTTGACCGATCCTCGCCAAATTTCTTTATAATATACATACAGTTAGTGTACCACGTACGTAGAATCTCCTAGTCATTACAAAGAAAAACGCAGAAAAGTCAAGAAAAAATGCAGTTTATGTCAATCGATTTTCTTCATACTCGAAATTTTAGAAACATTAAATTCTTTCAACATTACATACAATATTATATAAATGAACCCTCCACTAGAACCTCCTAAAGTGAAATAAACCTCTTAAAGCCTCCCAAAGCACGCAAATTAAATATGAAAAATTTCAGTTTTCTGTGCTTTTTCATTAAAGTCATAGTATGATGTTTCGCAATCCAAATTTCAGAATAGGCGATGTCAAATAATTTAGAGACATCAAAAATTTGATTGGGAATTATTTCAGTTTGGATTATAACATACATTAATACGAATAGCAATCGTTTAAATAAAAACTTTTCTCAGATCAAATCCAATGCCTAGATATGAAAAGTATTCTATCAAATTAAACTGGTTGTTTTGGTTTCATTCATGTTGTTAATTCACACGTTTCCCCTTGAGTAAGGAACGAAAATAGTATCACCATTGGATAAACAATTTTTACTTTCTCTGATTTTTTAAATGCTGTTCTGGCGATTTAAAAAAAATGTTTATTGAAAGAAGAAAATTATAAATAGATTGTATCATTTTATTTATTGAAATATTGAATTTATTAGCAATTATTCACACACACACACACACACACACAATTATTATTATCAATATTTAACTCATTATATACTTCATATATTCACAATATCATTATAATTTCATTTATAATAATACCGCCATAACGAATATATAAGTATTTTGGTATTATACTTTAGATTGAATATATTTCAGATGTGCTCCATTACTGAGCGTTGTGTTACGTGTGCTACAATCATGCTTAGCAGCTTCCCAGTCACAGTTATCACGTCATCTGTTGGACAATCCTCTGCAAGAGAAATCATCTACTGATAAAGGTGGCCCATGTACTGATGCAGAAAGAGAGGAATTGCGTTCAGCACTAGTATCAGCACAAGAAGCTCTAGCTGTGCAGATCTTATTAGAAGCATGTATGGAATGTAGTGATGATAAGGTAGGAAATGTTTAATTTAAAAATGTATAATTTTTTTATTTATTTATGGAAATTCTGTTAAATAAAGTGGACTCCATTTTTAATTCACTTCACAAAATGAATATTTACAGGAAATTAAAGGTCAGATGTGGGCACTCAGGGAGGTTCGAAGTGTTGTCTGTTCTTATCTACATCAACTGTTTATTTCTGAACCATCTTTAGCAAAACTTGCCCATTTTCAGGTAAATAATCCAGTTTACTTACATTAACTAAAATTGAAAGTTGTATTTTTTTTTTTTCTCTTATTGTAATAAGAGAGGATCGTATGGTGATCGTGTCAAATTTTGAAAAACCATCTGTACTGTTTGTTTTTTTTTTTCAGTTTTCCGCGATTTTTCGAAAATAGCCCCATCTCTCTCTCTACAGAGATGAATGAATGCTTATCACTTTTATTTAAAATATTTCAGGACGCATTTATGTGGAGGGAGGAGCAACGTTAAATTTTTCATAAATACCAAATCAAAGTACAATTTAGGGCTAAAGATACATCAGAAGCGTAGCTAGAATTTCAATTTTGAAGAAAATAGGTTAATTGGAAGAGTTGTTTTTACATAATTGGTTTTTTGGATTTTCTCGAAAACAACTACTTCGCTATTCTAAAAACTTGGAATGCTAACTCATAGTTGTGAACGTATCATTATTATTAGAAACATTTTTCCCCCCAAAAAAAGAAGAGAAATTAGAAGAAGAGAAATTTATGATAATATTTCAGTTAATAGTAGTGGGCTTGTTCAATGTAGTGGCGCTGCCTTTTGCGACTTCACTATAAATATATTCAAGTGACTGTCATGGACACTAACCAACATGTACCCCCACCACCTCTATATTGATGTTATAAATGAATAAAATGTTAGGAATAAAAATTTGCAAGTTAAAAAAAAAAATATGCCAATTTTATAATTATTGTATTAACGCAGTAAGGGAAATTGTGTGATTGTTTCACACCAGATTTTTTTTTTTCTTTCTAATATATATATATTACATTTTACGCATTTTTCTTAGGTTTTTATCTGATTATCTGCGTTTCGTTTGTAACTTACTTCCATTCAATGTTTGAAAATAGTTAAACAATTCTTGTTAGGATAAAATTGGTGACAAATAACTTGTCGTTTTTGTAATTATATATTTTTACATATTAAAAATCAGGGTTTATTTTTATTTAAAAAGATCATCTTCAACGTATGAATATAGAACATAATTTTGTATATACATAGTTTTGTTAATTGGATGAGACATTTCTATTACAGCAAGCATTCATAATTCATGTGTTTTTAAAGTAAGGCTACTGTTATTAATAACACTGGGTAATTAATTTTTTTTTTTTTAATAATTTAAGGCGCGTCAACATCTGCGGTCATTGGCGCCCGGAGCCTTCTCAGTGCACTGCTGGCTTCCGGACAGTGTTCTCTCGCTACAGAAACACTGTCCATCACCGAACAATGAGATAGAGGCTTCTAGGAAGAAAAAAATCTAAGGGCAGCACATAACTGGACTCGAACCCGGGTCCTCCGCGTGGGAGTTCAGTACGCTAACCACTTAGTAGCTATTCCCTTCACGGGTAATTAATAATTAAATTAAAATGAACAGTTAATCTAAAAAATTGTTTAAATGATCAAAATTAGGTGGGATCAACTTATTGATCGATGTATGTATGGACAGAAGAGCGGCGAGGCATGAGCGACTTAAGTCCATCAAATCCACCAAGATAGGGGACCACTCATCAATTCAAATGATCACCCAACATGAGTGGATAGATTATTTTTCCAAACTTTTATCAGAGGAGAGGCCACAATTTGTAAATATTATAGATCAACGACAAGATGAAGAACTGGGTGATGTTCCGATATCGTTAGAAGAAGTGGAATTAACTCTAAAGGAAATGAAGAACAACAAATCTCCTGGCCCAGGTAATATTCCTATAGAATTAATTAAATCAGGATCAGAAAGTATCAAAAAAAAACTTGCAGATTTGTTCTCGACCTGCATAAAGCATGGAGAGATACCCAGGGAATGGTTGATCGTCACCTTACGCCTATTCATAAAAAAGGAAGTAAGAAGATTTGCGGAAATTATCGCGGAATCACTGTCACTAGCAGTTTGAGCCGTCTTTATGGGCGGATATTAAAGAGAAGGTTGGACAAGGCGATAGAAGACAGGATGGCTGAAGAGCAGGCAGGTATAAGGACAGGAAGATCTTGCATGGGTCACATATTCACCGTTTCTCAATTATTGGAGAAGAGGTTGTCATGTGATCGAGAAGTGCATTTAGCCTTTATCGATATCCATAAGGCATAGACACCGTGCCATTAAAGCTGCTGTGGGAATCATTCGATAGAGCCGGAATAAGCAAACGCCTTACTGCAGCTATTAAAAGCCTGTATAATGGAGCCGGTGGCCCGAGTTAAAGTAGGAAATAAACTTACTTCTTGCTTTCCCAATACTAAAGGCCTTAAGCAAGGATGTTGCCTGTCACCGACTCTCTTTACATATATGTGGAGGAGGCCCTTAAAGAGTGGAAGAGAAAGTGTGAAGGCATGGGAGTAAAGATGGGGGATAATGTTTTATATAACTTACAGTTTGCTGATGATCAGCTGGTAATAGCTTCCGATGAAGAGGATCTTGAATATATGTTGAGGAAGCTGTTAGAAGTGTACTCCGTATGGGGTTTAGAAATTAGCAAACAGAAAACGGTATATATGGCATTCAATGCATCTATGACTTCACTCTCCATTAATGACTGGATATTACCTCGGAGTGACAAATTCTAATACTTGGGACTTTTTATTGATGAAAAAGGCACACTTGACAGGGATATATCCCATAAAATTGCCCAAGGAAAATAGTTAATTAGCATTCTTAACTCCGTGCTATGGAATAAAAGTGTGCATATGGAGACAGACAAAAAGAAGAATATTTGATGCTTTCGTCATGGGCGCTACACTTTATGGTGCCGAAGCTTGGACCATTGGGAAAAAAGACGGAAAGAGATTGTTAGCTCTGGAGATGGACTTCTGGAGAAGAAGCTGCGGCATTTCCAGGATATAGCATATACCCAACTCTGTGATCAGAGAGCTGGTTAATGTACAGCATAATATCCTAGAAAAAATTGACCTAAAGAGATTGATGTGGTTCGGACACCTAATGAGAATGGACGATGTCAGGTGGCCGAAAAGGATATTTTTGTATACTCCAGAGGAGAGAAAAAAGAGAGGCCGACCAAGGAAAAGATGGTCAGAAGATGTGGAGGGGGGAATGACGGGTAGAGGCCTACAGCATGGTGACTGGGCAGGCAGAGATTTTTGGCGGGAAAAGGTATTGGGTATCGGCATATGATATTATTTATTGTTAAGCCGAAAAAAAAAAAAATTAGGTGGGAACGTCCCTGTTTTTTAACATGTAAAAATATAGTTCTGTGACTTTTATTTAAAACATTTTTTCGGGCAAGTTCATTTAAGAAGGATTTTGGGGGAGGAGGTTTTGGGGTTTGTGCTTTACTCTAAAGTGATGACGATTCGAACATCGATATAAGAATAATAGAATTAAATGTGTTATCAAGTTGCAGATGTTGAAAAAAAAAATCAATTGATCGGAAGTGCCACCTTACTGAACTGTTTTTCCTGTTTTCTGCGATTTTCTCTGTAAAGACATCATCAGTTTCCATTAAAGTTGGTACACTAACACTTTTTTGAGAAAATTGATATTAGAGGGATTCTGGGGGAATGGAAGATCACGCTTCCCTCACAAAAGTTATTTTATTAAGTTTAGATTCTTCCATTGGTATAATAATATAGAAGAAAATTAAATACTCAGTCAAAATTATAACTTTGAAGTAAATTAGTCAGTTTCAGGTATGTAAATTGCAGTGAGAGAAAGTCTCGAGTGGATGTTCATACCATTTTTTTTTTTATATATAATTCGTTTAAGTGAGGCAATCAGAGAAGCACCATGTTACTGAATTAATTATTAAGTTTTTCAGGGACTTATTTTTTTCCTAAACAGACTGATTTATTACCTTGTTTTAAAACAAAATCTTTCACTTTTATTTTAAATATATGTTTTTTGAAACAATGATTCAAAATATTCTATGGAAATCTGATTTATTTACCAAATGATTTTCGAAATAGTTGAACATTGAATATTTGTCACTTGGAATTTGAGATTTGGAATAACACCATCCAGCTGTTTTGAATATATAAATAAAATCACTCTTTCTTAATTCATTATTACAAATTTAATATCATTATTTGCAAATTATCTAATCTATTACCTTGGATTCCGAAGCATTATTTATTTAAAATTTAAAGAGAAAAACGTTAATTAAAATCATCTTTTTTTTTCCATTCATCGACTATTGACGATTTTAGCCATTCCGTTTCGGGCCACCTAATATAAGTAAACTTTTGTAAAATATGTCAAAAGCTGTCGAGAGTCTGTCCTAGGATTAGTTGCCATTATTATTATTATTATCCGATCTCGGGTGGGCCATGTCCCGGCACTGCAGCCAACAGAGGCTTATTGTGCCACCCCCGATAGTTCCTAGTAGACAAACCCTCCCTCCTTAAGGAGTTTCAGGGCCTTCATCACCAGGTCGTTTTGAGCTACTATCTCCTCAGGTCGCAAAGTACCGAAGGTTTCATACCTCAATCTGATTATTGCTACGCAATCGAACAACAGGTGGGAGGCCGTTTCCTCCTCTTCCTGACATAGTCTGCACAAGGGTTCCGCTCGAATGAGTCCTACCTTGTACAGATGTTTCCTGAACCTACCATGACCCGTAAATAGTCCCGTCACCAGAGAAATCTGGCTCCTACTCAGACTAAGAGTCATTCGGGTTCTTCGTTTACACAGTCCTGGCATCATCCTTTACTGTGTATAACACCCGGGTTTCTCCTCCAGAGCTCTTCGTGCTTACTGCGACACCACTCTCTAATCGCTGCACGAATTGCTCCGCTAGTTATTCCCAGGACCGGTTCTGGACCAATGAACGGAGTGCTAGCCCCGTTCCTGGCCAGTTGATCAGCCGTCTCATTCCCCTCGATCCCTGCATGTCCAGGCACCCACAACAGCTGTACCTTGTTGTGCCTGGAGAGTCTCGACAATGCCTCTCGACATTCCTTCACCAGGGATGAGGTAGTTCTGTGAGCTTCTAAGGCTTTCAGTGCAGCCTGACTGTCCGAGCAAATGCGTATGACCTTGCCCCTTGGGGCTCTACGCAGGTTTTCCTCGGCACAGACCTTAATAGCAAACACTTCAGCCTGGAATATAGTGGAATACCTGCCCAACGGCCTCTCAATTAATACCTCTGGGCTCATTCCATATACTCCCGCTCCAGTCCCGTACTCCATCCTAGAGCCATCTGTAAACCACAGAGGCCCTGTCCGATAGAGTTTTTCCCACCCCTTGGACCATTCCGCCCTAGAACCTAGGAACACCCGAAATGGAACCTCGAAGTTGTATGTTGGACAAATGCTATCCTGGGCCATGTCTGTCACAGGGCCTGGGTTGACCTTTAGCAATATGTCCAAATGTTTGGCTAAGGAGCCGCACTGCCTCCAAAGACCATTTTTGCGCAATCTATGTGCACTGGCCCTCGCCTCCGCTTGCACTAACAAGTGCAGCGGTGCCAAGCCCAGCAGCACCTCCAGCGCAGATGTCGGAGCACTTCTAAAGGCGCCCGTAATGAGGAGGCACCCCAGCCTCTGTACTCCACTGAGGCATCTCTTGGCTGTCTCCTGTTCCGTCTTAGGCCACCATACCACCGCGCCATAAGTTATGACCGGTATAATGGCCCGAGTATATATCCAGTGGGTCATCCTTGGAGTTAGCCCCCATGACTTCCCACAGGCCCTTGTAGCACAGCATAGCGACTTTTTAGCTTTCTGCACTATATATTCTAGATGTGCGTTCCAAGTGAGCCTGGTATCTAAGATAACTCCCAGATACTTGACTCTATCCGACACATCCAGTATCTTCCCGAAGAAGGACATTGCCCTGTATACTTCAATATCCCTCCTCCTAGTAAACGGTACAAGAGTGGTTTTCTGTGGATTTACCCCAAGGTCCACTCTACTGCACCATTGTTCTATGCGCCTAAGCGCCTCTTGTAGGAGCTCCCCGACTGTAGATTCGTGCCTGCCTCTGGCTACCACCACTATATCATCAGCGTAGCCCAGCACGGAACATCCAGTACCACTAAGCTCCTCCAACAGTTCATCCACAACCATGCACCACAGAAGCGGGGATAGAACCCCACCCTGCGGGCAGCCCCTTGTGGGCGTAATCTCTAGCGAAGCTTCACATAGGCTTGCTATAATCCTCCGAGTTTCAAGCACGCTGTCGATCCACCTAACGATGGGTCTACTGACACCGCGCCTTTCTAACGCCTGAGTAATAAGGCCGAAGGTCGTGTTGCTGAACGCACCCTCAATGTCCAAGAACACACCCGCCGCTGTTTCCCTGCCATGCACAGGATTTCCCCGACTGGTAGGCATGCTGTGCGGGGTGCAGAGGATATCGCCCCAGCACCACCTCTCTAATTTGCAGGTCCACCAGTTTTTCCAGAACTTTCAACATAAATGAGGAAAGACTGATCGGTCTATATGCCTTAGCCTGGGAGTGCGTTCTTTGCCCAGGCTTCGGTATAAATAGTACTCTTACAGACCTCCATGTTCTAGGAACATGGTTGAGAGCCAAACATGCTCTCATCAGCCTGCATAGTATAGGAGTAAGAGTTTCCCCGCCCTTCTGTAACAAGGCAGGGAATATTCCGTCAGGTCCTGGTGACTTAAATGGTTTAAAGTGGTTAATTGCCCACTTTACCTTATTGTAAGTGACGCAGCTTTTGGCTACAGACCAGTCCTCCCTGGACCCCCGCCGAAGGCCGAGATCCCCCAAGTCCTCATCTGCCCTTCTCGCTAGCGTCACCTGTGAGTCCGGAAAGTGTGTCTGGATCAACAGTTCCAGAGTGTCTCTTTCGGACTCCGTAAAGTCACCATCCGGTTTCCTGATAGTTCCGATTGGATTAACCGGCACCTTAGATAATATCTTGTGGAGTTTGGCCCCTTCTGAGGTCGTTTCGACCTCCTCACATAGCCTCCTCCACGAGTCCCTTTTGGCTTTCCGAATGGCCATGTTGTAAGAGGTGAGGGTTCTACGGTACTCCTCCCATGAGCCTCTCCTCTTTGCTGCATTAAACAGTTTCCTAGTCTCAGCACGGAGCTTGGTCAGCTGATTGTTCCACCAGCTGACCTTTCTTGAGGATGACCTCACCACCTCCGCGCAGTTCTCCTGGTACGCATCAAGGATGACCTTCTGCAGTTGGTCTGCCGCATCCTCGATGTCCTCCCCAGTTGCATAGGTCTGTTTAACTGTTTTGATATTATGGTCTAAATCCTGTCGATACGAATCCCAGTCCGTACGTCTGGGATTCCTGTAGCTCCACAACTGTCTACAGTCAGACAGGAGATCAAACCTTATGTACATGTGATCCGAAAGTGAGGGTTCCCTGGACACATGCCAGCTTCTCACCAGAGTCGACATAAAATTAGTCGCTATGGTGAGATCAATCACCTCCCTCCGTCTAACATTAAAGAAGGTGGGTTCTTCACCCTCGTTTATCAAGCACAAGTTATTCGCTAAGATAAATTCCAAGAGTGACTTACCTCTCTGATTCGTATCTGTGCTGCCCCATACCTCATTATGTGCATTGGCGTCACATCCGATCAGTAGTTCCAGTCCACCATCCTTACAGTAAGTTACCAAATTCTGCAACTCTTCTGGTGGTGGTGGCTCTGTTGAGTCGAATGGAAGGTAGGCTGACACACAGACAAAGTCTCTGGATCCTCCCTCCATGCGTAGTCTCACCCTAGCCGCTGTCTGGTCCCTGTAACAGAAATCAGTCAGCAGTAAAAAGGTAATATCTTTCCTAACATACATGCATGTTCTAGGATTGTCCAGGCTACGATTGTACACAATCTTACCTGCAAGTTCACCCAGCCCAGCCACTCTTCCTCGCACCAGCCAGGGTTCCTGGATCAGGGCTATGGCGATGTCTTCTCTCAAGAGATAGTTTGATAGCGCTGCCGACGCTCCTTTACTATGATGGAGATTTACCTGCAGTACTCTCCATCGATTCTTAAGGTTCGTCTTCCCCTCAGCTATCATTCTTCGTTTTAACGACGACCTTGGACTTCCCCATATCCATCCCGAGAAAAGTCTCGAGATTGGATTTTCTTCGGCGTTCCAGGACTTCTTCAGAAATGTCAGTTACCAGGGTATGTCCCCGGGCTTCATCATTCCTGTTGATCGCTCTCCAGTCTGCAGTGCCTAGGTCTACGTTCTGCGAACGCAGCTTTTCCAACACCACAGTTGGGGCCTTCTCCCTCAGCGTCCCTGCCACCCACACCAACATCTTGGCAGTCCTGAGGGCTTCCCTGGCAGAATAGACCTTCAGAGGATTTGTCGCTGAAAGACCTGTGCTTGCACCTGTCCCAGCTACCCTATCCTCTCCTCTCCCTGCCTCAGTTCGAGGGGTAACCAAAGTATCACCCCCCAAATCCACACCCACCCCTGGTCTCACCCCAAAACCTTGGGGATCTCCACCAACAGAGGGTATTAGTTTGGGCAAGTTCTTCTCTTCTCGCCCATCCTTCCTTTCTCTTCCCACAAGAATGGTTGAATCCATTTTGTTCCCACGAGAAATGGGGGAGATGTACCGTCACCCGTGGCAGAGCCCCATACCACGAGAAGGCTACATTACAATGGGGCTTCGCCCGGTTCCCCAAGGTGACCGCTACCGCACATATGTTTTACCACCCTGTACGCATTCAGCCTCGACGCGCATCCCTTCTCGGCTTGGGTGGGGATACCTAAGGGGTTGGGAAGGATCACTAGGATGGGGAGTGGGAGGGGAAGAGCCAGAGGGGTTTAGTCCGGCCCTCGCCATTTCCTCGTCAGCCACCTCCCGAGGGAGGTGCCCAGATCGCACCGCGTGGAGGTGAGGTTGACTTGGGAGTTACAAGCGGACAGAGACGCACAAGGCACTCTGCCCTATCCCCCTTGCGATCCTGCCATTATTAAATAAACGGCACTCACAGCATTCCTTGTCACTCTGATTCGATGTAAGTATTCACTGAGATAGGCCATGACTAAGTCGCCTTTGCCTTGTAGTCATTTTAAATTTGCCGTGAACACTCGTTGAGGATTTATTGCTCTGTTGCGCGGACCTCCTTTTTACTTCTGCCTGATATAGGTACAGTTCACTAAGCCTCCTTTATGTTTCATTTATCAAGGAATATGTACTCTTATAAGGTATAGGTCCCATAGGCAGAATCCTTTTTCTTTTTAGTCAACTAGTCTGCGCTTTCATTTCCTTCTATTCCACATTGGTTAGGAACTCATTGGCAGGTAACCTCCCACGGCTCTATGATTAATTACCCGATCGTTTGTTTTGTAGCTTTTCTTGCATAGTAATCCAGTGGCTGACATTCATTAATGAACAGTAGTTGATTGGAAATCAATAAAGATGGTCCCTTGTTTGCTATCATTGTATATTTTAAGATGCTTAGCTGATTTATCCACAGGCAACGCTTCAGCGTTATAATTTGATGCACTGTCTTCTGCAGAGTAAGTTCCCAGAACCTGACTGGAGAAAACATCAGATCAAGCCTCTCTTGGTCGGGTTCAGCGGAATCATCCTTGTATCCTCATCCATTCTGTTATGATATTTTTCAGCAATATTAATAAGCCAACGCTTAATTCAACTCAGACGCTTCATTTTTACCTGCTAGTGCCAGTGGATAAAGAGAAATTCGGAACGAGAGCACTTTATGGAAGTTTTCAGGTGTATCCCTAGGGATATGTACTTAATGGCGTATTCTTTCACTAAAGTGAGCATGGTCTTTTGAGTCTTGAGCCAATCATGTGCCAGAAGTTCCACAGTTTTTTAGCAATTTTTAACACAAAACCTTTTCTTGTCATTTCTTTTACGTGCTTTTTTCAAATCAGTTTCTTATCTTGATGGATTAACAAGTAAATACAACTCTTCCTAAGGCTTCTACAGCCCACTGTCGGAGGCCGCAATGCATTGGGAAGGCTCCGGCGCCATCGATTTTGACGCGCCTTAAAGTAAAAAAAAAAAAAGAACACAAATTCTGACATTTATGTTTATCTCCAATGAAAAAGTCAATTAAATTAAGTAATAATAAATCCATTTTGTTAAGCAGAAATTCCTGCATCTCCTATGGAAACGTTATTAATTGTTTTACTAATAAATAAGTTTAGCATTTAGTAGAACTTAAATTCGAGATGAAAATTCTTTTAGGATAAAAATATAAGGAAAGATGAAATATCAAGTAACCTGTTCCACATTAAATTTAGTGATGAAGATTTGGAGTTATAAATAAAGAGGATTTATTATTCAAGTTGTGTATTATACAGGGTGGCCCATATAAACAGGCCACTTTTGAAATAACTCTTCAACGAAGCAAGATAACTAAAAAGTGAACATAACGTTTGTTGAAGTATTTTCGCTCTAGTTTATGATGGTGTTAAAGTTTTTTGATTTTATTGCCGCCTTACACCTTAAATCGGTGGTTGAAAGTGGCTATTTCCTTTTTACCCCCACTTTTTACTACTGAATTGAAAACTATTAAAAAAATAAAGAAAAATGTCGTTAATTTCACTTCAATATTTCAAACCGTTGCCGAGATATTTAATCATAAAGATTCAATTTTCGTCCTTTTTCCCAATTTTTTTGTTTCTTATACTAAAATTCTGATAAAACTTAGAAGCTATTTTAAAGCCATAAGGAGCTTAAAAATCAAATCAAACATCATTAAAACAAAACAATTTTCCAGTTTATTTACAAAAATCGATAAAAAAAATATTCAAAATGACTTCCTCGGCTTAAACGGCACAAGCTCAGTGGCTGCCCAACAGATGAGGATGCTAATCGTATCTTGTCTGCCGGAATTTCTAAGCAGGTTTGGAATAAGTCTTCTCTAATTGCTTCTAGAGTTGTTGGTTTTTTTGGCATACATTTTTTTCTTTGAGATATCCCCAAAGAAAGAAATCAAGAGGGGTTATGTCTAGAGTTTTGGAACGCCAGTTTTATACCATCATAAACTAGAGCGGAAATACTTCAACAAACGTTATGTTCACTTTTTAGATATCTTGCTTTGTTTAAGAGTTATTTTAAAAGTGGCCCGTTTAAATGGGACACCGTATATTACTATACATATATAATTGATGTTTTTATTAATGCAAATATTGTTTTTTTTATTGGCCTGATTACGTTTATTGCTATTATTTATTTATCTCTCTATATTGCATTTATCGCTCTTTATGATTTATTTGTGATGAAAGTAGCTTAAATGTATTTCAATTAAAGTAATGATTTTTTTTTTTTTTTTCTAGGGTTACAGACGAGAATTATTACCAGTAACTGTTGCTGGAGTGCCATCATTACATATATGTCTTGATTTTATTCCGGAATTATTAAGTCAACCAGTACTTGAAAAACAAGTATTTGCTATAGATTTAGTTTCACATTTAGCACTTCAATATTCTTTGCCAAAAGCAATGAGTGTTTCAAGATTAGCAGTTAATACATTATCAACATTGTTTTCAGGTAATTAATATATATTTGCAATAAAGCTTACAGTTAAATAGTTGTGGCTAGCTTCTTTTATAAAGTGATTAGAGGTCCAACGCATCTTTCATATTGGATACTAAATTCATAATTCTTGTTTAATACACCAAAAAATGTTATCCATAAAGTAGCAATTAGTGTCTTTACCATTAAGTTGTTTTGCCTAAATTAAACACTTTCCTAATGCTAGCTGGTTAAATTACAACTTAGGTCGATGGTTAACTTGGAAATATAGTAAATGTATATTTGTTATAAGATTCTAAAATTGCAATCAATAGAAACTAATTGAAGGCCATCTTAATTCATTAAGTTCATATAAATAAAAACCATATTCCTTGAAATTGCAGTAACTAGCTATACTGTAAATTTTTACCATTGATTTTGCAAAAATTATCGATTTTATATTATTTCATTATTTACTAATTTTTTTGTTTAAATTTATATATTTCAGTATTACCTAAACAGAACAGAACAGAACTCTTCATTGGTACTCGTAACTGTTTGATAAGAGCTTGCAGAGCATTTCCACCATTAGTTGAAGATGTTTGCAGCCTTTTATTTCAGTTGGGTAGGATATGTAAATCTGAAGGTGCATTCGCTGGTTCATGGGCCTGGCCTACAGAATGTGATGAACAAGACTATGGTCTTAGTACTACATCTTTAGAACAACTAATTCAGGCAACGTTTGATCGTATTCATAAGAATGCCGTGTATAAACGGGCGATTTATTAATTTGATTTAATTTTTTTTTTTTTTTTTAAATTTTATTTAATTCAAAGAGCGTTTGCGTGTTACAAATGATGGAGATAAGAGTATTATCTCACAAAACCAGTTGAAGTTTCAAACTAAACTTTGTATCTCGTAAAACAAGGAAATGAAGAAAAATTTACCCACTTAAACTAGTCCTTTGGGCGTGAAGCTGCCACCTTAGGGAGTTAATAATTAATATAGGGTAGGGTTTTTTTTTCTGGTTTTTCTCATTTATTTTAAAAAACTAGTCAATATTAACAAACTTGTATTGAATAAAAGTTATAAATTTGCTATTCAAACTTGCAAAAATTGTATTAATAAATTTGGTACTTTTGCACATGGCATAAACGGCTTTTATGTGATTGGGTATAATTTATTTTGGGGGGAAGAGAAACTTATTACTGAAGATAATTCTGTTTTTGGTTTTCTTGGTAAAAGTTTTCTAAACAAAAAAAAAAAAAAAATGCTTGAAAGCCAAAAAAAAATTTTTTTTTTTTCATCTGAAGTATCTCTAAGATGCTTTTATAGGCACATTTCTTTATATATATATCTTGGCCTAAGATATCCTTGAAATAATGACCATTATTCTATGAAAACTCTGTATGGCCATAACAAAACATGACGATAAGGTCATAGGATAAGTACCTATAAGATAGATATACAGTGATAAGATCTGGTAAGAAGTTTTTTTTTTTTGTAACGTAATGAGTCTTACAAAAAATTTTGTTTTACCTTTTTTGTTTTTACTGTATATGGGCAAATAAATTACGAATACGATGTTACTGTTAACGTGTTAAAAGTACTTTAAGTAATAAAATGGAGTCCCTTTGTTTGTCATTGGCCAATTTAAGCATATAATTTATTGAAATCTAATTTTTTAAAAAAATTAAGATTTTTTATTAATTTGTTCACAATTATTATTAAAGTTATGTGTCAGTAAAATGAGTCAATATTATAAATATTTTCTCGTCTTCCTAAAGTGTACAAAAATATTTTTGTTTTCTAATTAGGAGAGAAACAACAGAAGTTTTATTAAATAAAATCAATTTCATTAAATTAGTTTTTCTGTAAGTTTTTTTTTGTATAAGGATTTAGTTTGTGGTTAAAAAACAGTTTAGGAGCTAATTTTGATCTTTATATTGATTTTTAACAAATGTTATTATGTAAATAAAATATCAAATAGTAGCAATTGTTGGCCGTTAGAAATTATCAGATGTATCTGTTAGCTGGCTGATCGGCCAGGGGGTATCATAAGAAAAACACTACACAATTTTTAAGCGTTTTTATTAATATCTCGACGTTTCGACAAACATTGTTTGTCTTCTTCAGGGGCTATCTATAAAGAAAAAATATGCATAAAATTCTAGCTTGCATCAACTGAACAAAAACAAAAAAACAGATAAAATATGGCAATAGAACAATAAAAAAACCAAAACCAAAAATGATAATGGAAAACTAAATAAAATAAATTACAGAGGTAAACACAGATACTCGTATAGAAAAATTGTGGAAATGTTACAGACCTTTGGAAAATTTGTATGCTCTATTAATTACTACATGTTCAATTATGACTGTGGTCTATGAGTGTACTGCCAGTGAAAGGTTGAGAGGGAACACCGGTGATAGTAGGGGGGGGGTTAAGTACCGTTAGGAATTGTTGGAGTGAAGGGACTAAGAAGCAGGACAAATATAATAAACATGTATATATATATATGTGTAATTTTTAATTAATAGAGCATATTAATATTTTTAATTAAAATTAGTAATTAATAGAGCATACAAATTTTCCAAATGTCTGTAACATTTCCACAATTTTTCTATACGAGTATCTATCACCATTACCATTTTTGGTTTTTGTTTTTTTATTGTTCTATTGCCATATTTTCTGTTTTTTGTTTTTGTTCTGTAAATGCAAGCGAGAATTTTATGCATATTTTTTCTTTATAGATAGCCCCTGAAGAAGGCACAACAATGTTTGTCGAAACGTCGGGATATTAATAAAAACACTTAAAAAATTTTGTAGTTTTTCTTATGATACCCCCTGGCCGATCAGCCAACTAAGAGATACATCTGGTGTAAATAAAATAATTTGAGTACCTAATTATATGACTTATCTGTCAAATAGGTTAATATTTAGAATTCATATAATATAATTGGTACAGTCAAGGAGTAAAATTGTAAATTACACTAAAACCATCTGTATTGTTCATTATTTTTATTTTTATGGAAAATGGAATGATCATCGTCAAGTAAAATTCCACCAGAGATGTAAATATATAAGTAATAGAGATTAAATAATTAAAAAAAAAAAAATATTTGTATTTTACTGTACATTTGTTTCTTTTAAATTTATGTTTTAGGATTGATTTACCATCTTAATTGAATTACCTACTACTTTTTTTTTTTTTTGTAAATAAATGTATATATTTTTATCATTTTATATAGAGCCCATGTCTTCCATTTTATAAATCAAATGAATTTTTGAAGTTTTATAAGAACGTTTGTTACATTTTCTGATTTAAAAGATTTAATTTCGATTATTTATTGTTACTCTGTAATCCTATAAAACTTCCCAGCAAAAATCTACTGCCCGAGTGCAATACATCTGCTATATCAAAAGTATTAACTACGGTCCTGATTAAAAGTGTAATTTTAAATGAACAATAGATTTTTCAGTGTAATTGTTAAATCTATTTATTTATTGTATTCAACTTTTAAGACTGGTTACAAGAATAACTGCAATTATTCTAAGCATTATCATACCATTTATCAAACCTATCTCATTTTAATTTAATATTGCATAATATTTTGAACATCGCAAAATCAAATGTGCATTGTTCTTTGCAGTTTCAAAATCACATGTACACGTGATTATTGCTAAAAATTATATTATTCTTTCCATTAACAGAAAATTTCACAACATATTTTTCTGTAGGGGTAATTTCAGAGAATAGGAGTAGCTTTGTGAATTTGCGAATTTTTTAATATTGAGTTATTATAAAAACGACAATGTGAAATGTAAGAGTCTCTTAAGATTTTTTCAAGAGCTAATTTTATGTTCTTTCACAATTCAGAGGATTGCTGGGGCAGCCCCTATTTCCTAATAATTCCACTATCCGGGATGCCCAGTATATTTGTTGTCACTATTACCTTTATTATAAATTTCTAATAATCTTTTAAAACACCTCCTATGTAAACAATAATTGCCCTAGTACGACTCACCCAAGACTATTTTAACACATCACGTGCCATTGAACACGTCTCTTTTTTTATAACCTAATGGCAAAATAAAGGGTTGAGCGAACCAGTCCGAGCAATCTTTTGAAGTAGGAGACCTGCACTAGTGTAATGTGTCAGTATAACGTAAACTCCAAACAGAAGAACAGTTCAGCATCACTAATTTTACTACTGAATAAAATATTTCATCATGCGTTTCCCTACATGATAGTTTACATCTGTAAGAAACACTGTGAACGGATGGTCATGTCAGCCTAGTTTCCATATATCCTGTGATACGTTGATTGTTTCTACTAGTTTTACAATGGAACATTAGATGACACATAAAACTGTTCCGCTCCAGAGAATCAAGATTTTATAAGTTCATCCAACCTAAATAATAACAACTGCTTAAGCGTTATAGACAAAATAACTTACCCTGTAATTCAAACAGGATATTTTATGATAGTTGGAAGAAATTTCCAATTGGTATGAAATGTTTGGATTGTGTGTCACTGAACAAGTTCGCAAAAAGATGTTTTACGCTTTTATATTTAAAAATACGTTTAAGCATGCCAAAAGATTGCTTACATTATTAGAGTAAGAGCCAATAAAATGTGTAGGATTTTGTCCAGCATTGTGGATCAAACCACACACTCAAAAATAGAATATTTTCAAAGAAAGATATAAACTTGGAATCCTATATTAAAAATAATTCTGTAAAATATTTTAAAAATACCTGAATAGAAAACGTCTAGCTCCACAGCCGAATAGGTAATTTCGAACTAGATGCGAAACGTAGCCCAAGACACAAGCTTTGTAATTGAATCTTAGCCAAAACCTCGACTTCTAAAAATTAAATTGAAACAACAAATATTAATAACAACTAAGAGAAAGTAATAAAAAAAGCAATAAGAAATAAATAATAAGATATAAAAAGTACTTATAAATATAATAAGACTAGTAACCTTGGGTAATGCCAACTTCATTTTTTTTTATCAATGTGATAATAAAGAATTCTAATTAACGAAATTGTAATTATGAAACTGTGAATAATATAGAACATTAGGCTGACATACAATGGTGAAATTGAAAATGCACCCTAATTGGAAAGAAGCGATAAAATTTTATAAAAATAGGCTTTCATTGGGAAGTGAGTAGAGTAATGCAGAAAAATGGCTTTAGAGAAAGAGCTAGGCCCAAGGAAGTAATTTATTTTAAAATAGTACTAAATTTATCAAATATCTTAGGCATGCCATCTTTCAAAATTACTATTTTAATTATTAAATAGTGCTGTTATCTAGTCGCCAATTTCTGAACTAACAATATATTTTTATCGCTGTATTTTTAAATTTATTTTTTTATTAAAAACAACATCTTATTTATAAAGAAAAAACAGTAAATTTATACATTTCGTAAATTTAGAGGCTGATTTATATGTATATATCTATTATGACAGTATCCTCTGTTTCAATACCTTAGCAAAGTTTGTAAGAGTAATTAAATTTGTAAGAGCCTACGCCACAGGACATTACAGAACACATCTGAAAAATTTGTCAGGGAAAATTTTTTCTAATAAACCTGATAGGATTATATCTGTGCAGTAAGCATTCCAACTTTTAAAGCAAAAATGATGGCGCTGCTCTTTTTCGAGAAAGTGCCAAAAACCATGGGAAATATCGTGTAAAGTCGCACATCAGGTTAACTGATTTTCTTCGACTTTGAAATTCTAACATTACTCTTAACATAATATAATGTAGTTGGTAGAACTATTTCCATTGGTACATTATAGGAAAACTAAACTTGCAGCTCCTCCAGAAACCTTCCAAAAATAATTTTTTTCTAAAGAATTATTTCAAGTTAAAGTGTTAGCTGTTGAATATTTTGGTAGGGTCTGCAATCCTGATAATATCGATGATCTCATCTGACGTAGCATGCTTCATTTTGTTCGTGCTGATCATTTTGAAGTTTGTTCTCATCCATTGTCAGAGTGTTGCTATGAAGTTTGTGTAGAGAGTAGGCTTCAGTTTTAAATTGCCTATCAATGACAATGATTGATTCACTCATTCATTCATGCCATCAGCGCCCGCTCTAGCGATTACGTCGCCCCGGACAAAAAGACAAATTGCCGCCCCTTGAGAATATATACACTACCTATCAGAAGTTTGGGATCAGTTCAAAAATTGGGCCTTGAACTACTTCACTATAGTCGATCGTGTCCAATTGAAATTCTTAAAGTTGCTCTTAAATCTGCCACGACAAGTCCCCAATAGTTTCGTTCGCTGGAACTTGAATGGCGGCAAGTGAAAACCAATATTTTTAATAAATCTATAAGATTCTGGCTAAAGATTTTATCGATGTAAAGCAGCTCACCTCTGAAGATATGCTATAGAAGACTTGTGAAGCTTTTGGATGGTTCTGATATCCCTTTTAACTGGGTGGCCCTTGTGAAAGAAATGCTTTATTCTATAGGAGCGCAGGACATCTGGGAGACGCAGCAAGCGGTCGTGGTCTCTAATAACTTAAGAAATCTTTCTCTAAACTGTCAATGAAGTACTCAACTCTTCATATAACATCCACTATAGATTGATATGTCCCTTGGCTAATGGTAGTTCATATGTTCATTTTAGGTGCAATATCATTAAAACCAGATTGATAGCTCAAATTAGAGTAGCGTGGTCATCACCCCAGGATTTTTTATAATGTAATAGCCCATTTATTTGATCCTAAAAGGTTGCTTTACTTGTGCGGAGGACAAAATGATAATGTTATGCACCTTATTATAAATGTTTGAAAAGGAGGCTGTTAAATAGGTATTTACCTTGACTCAGTTCTTATGTTTTTGCTAACTTACTAGATTTAGAAAATAAAGAAAAGTTAAACCACTTATTTTATTTTATCTCTGAGGCTTTGGAGGAAAGGTATACATAGGTTTGTAAAGGTATTATATAATACCTATGAGGAGATCCCTCAAACTCCTTCCCTAAAATAATTTGTATAAATGAATAAAGTCTTTTTAAATCATTGTTACTATCTACTTTATTAATCAAGTATTTAATATTTGAAATGTTTGTATTTTAAGCTGTAATGTTTGTATTTTTTGTCCAGCTTTCAGCAGAGGTCAATCTCTTGCTATAGAAATGTATAGTTTCTTTAGGCAATAAATAAATATTGAATGAAATTTCTCAAGAAATGTTTCAAGCAATTGGACTAGCCACTTCAAGAGATTTTGAAACTGCTTTCAAAAATATATCAAATACAATATTCAATCAAATACCAACAAATAAAATTAGCCCGTGAATTTTATTGACAAGATTTAGATAAAAATTCTTGAACTGTATGTTGATAGTTACATATAAATGCTTATAAAAATAATGATTATATAAGATGGATTACTATTTGAAACTATCCTTCAATAGTCTTAAATTTCTCACTTTAACATTGTAAGTTATTACATATCTCTAAGTTATTACATAGGATAATATTAACATTCGCAGTCCTCTAGAGCTTCCAGCTATAAAACAAATGTAAAAAATCTGAACCCTCACCTGAAAAAGAAAGGAGGGAAAATATCATATCTAGCATTATTCCAGAAAAATAGCTTGCGCAAGAAATATAATGTAGAAAAAAGATAAATAAATATTTGAATTTTATTAATAAATATTAATATAATTAATATATTCATTTATTTCTAGTTTAAAAATTAAGTGTACGTTTTTTTTTCAATTATAATGTACATCTAAGTAATTTTTTCAGTTTTTGTGATTTTCTCCATAAAAACCAGACGAATTTTATTAAATTTTGTATACTTACTACAAAGTTTGTCGATTACAATTTTGAAAACTGGAGTAAGAGAAACTTGTGTGAGTGTTTCACACCAGATTTTTTTCGTTTTCTAATTAATAAAGTAACAAATTAAAATTGTTATATTTGTAGTTATAAACATGGCCACCAGATAACAACACCTACTGAGAAATCAATTTTATTTATAGTTATGTAGTTTGTCACTAGGTGTCACTACTTCCTAGTTTTTTTTTGGGAGTTTACGCCACCACTTCCCGTCCCTTCCTGAAGACGCATTTTAAACTATCGAAAAATTTTTACATCAGAGGATGGCGCTGTGATCGGGTGGCAAATTTTGGAACTACAGTTCTGTATATCTAGAAGCTTATGCTTTCTAGCGGCATTATTTGAACTACTACAAATTCTAAATTAAGTAAGTGCTGTTACCTGGCGGCTAATTCAGAAACGTTAATTTTATTCGTTTTTAATTATTTCTCTTTTTTTATTGCAACTAAAATGTAAAATTTGTATTTTTTTTGTTTGTTTTATAAAAATAGTCCTAATTTTTTAGTATAAACTTCATCTACAACAATTACATTCTGAAAAAAAAATGATATTTGTTCCTTATCTCTATCTTTTTTTATCCCTTTTATTAATTAATCAATTATTTGTTAAAGGAGGCTAATTGAGTCTCTAAAATTAATTAAGTTATTTTCTGTCTTATTAAGCTACATGTATTTATTATATTTAATACCGATTTAAAATATTTTTCCAAATAATTGTGAAGGGTGTTCAATCCTGAGACAAATTGTCCCACAAATTGCCGTCACAAGCATTGCTACTGGATTGATAGAGAGCTTGCTATATCATACAATGCAATCTTATTTAGGTAAATAGTATAAACCTCATCTCCATTATTTATCCGTAATACATGTCCACTAACCGTTTATTTGCAAATGAATTATACAATAAAGGAATGAAGGGTGATTGTTTTATACCAGATTTGTTGTTCCTAAATCGCGGCAATAGACTAAAAAAATTTAGCAATGTCAAATCTAGACTACGAGGGAAAATGCAGTCTTTGCCAACAGAGCATCATTTTGATTAAGAACATAATTTGTTTCTTGTACAACCTTTATTTGAATCTTATTTTTCGCTTATTTGTTTGTCTCAAAAGTTTTATTTTCGGGACTTCAGTCATCAGTTATTTTAGTAGTACTTTAGAGCAGTGATGAGCAACACGCGGCCCGTTAAACATGTTTATGCGGCCCGCCAAGCATTTCTAAAATTGAATTTATTTTATCGACTTTCTCCCATCAATATATTGTTATAAAATTAATTATAATAAAATGGTAGTACATACTAAACCGAAACAATTTTTTGTGACGAGTTAATCACTTGTCGGCGACTTGTTCAATCAAACATGCAATACGAACGCGCCGCGTCTGTGCTTGTTTGTGTTTGCTTCTGTCACACAATCAGTCAGACTGGTAAGCTGTTAACTAGCAATTTTAGCAATTCTTGTGTTTCTTGAAAGGCGTGAGTGCAATATTATTGTCAAAAAAGTAATATTAGATTCTTCTTTACTTTGGGTGCTTATGAAATGAACCTTTTTTACAGCCAAAATTCTTATATTTATTTTTTCATTCAAATATTACAATGTTTTCTGTTCCCTTATGTTTCCGCACTCAACGTGCTCTCTTCAGAGGGATACTACAATACAGACAATTATTTTATTTATATTATACTTTGTATCTGTTTTTATTAAATTTTTATTATTTATAATATAATAATATTCTTTTTTATTTGTCCAAACATTACTAACCTTATGTTTTGTATTTTGAATTTTTTCTTTTCTTTTTAAGGCTTCGTTAGGTTATTGCTTTTTTTGAAACATTTTTTATACATTTTAGTTTAGTAACATTAATATGTGTTACATGTCTCTTTATTTTTATGAGAATAATGTGTCTCACTTTCCAGATTTAGAAAAAGAAAACGTTACTACTTCTCAAAAATACGCACAATATATAGACATTTTAATCAACGAATTTCAATTACGATTCCAAATGTTCAAAGCTGAGAAGACAGCGGTTTTCATGAAAATGTTTTCCTTGCCATTTAATATCGATGTGGATAAAGTTCCCGAAGACTTTCAAATGGAAGTGCTTGGCATGCAGAACAATACCGATTTAAAAAATGTATTCTTCTCAGTAAACATCAAAAATTTTTATAAATCTTATAAATTTTTATAAATCTTATGTGAGCCCTGAGAAATTTCCACTTTTGACGAAAAATGCAAAGCAAATGATGTCTCTGTTCGGAAGTACGTATGTTTGCGAACAATTATTTTCAACCATGAAATTAATCAAAAATGACCACCGATCAAGACTGAGTGATGCACGATTAGAAAGCTGCGTACGTGTAGCTACCTCATCAATTCCGGCTGATATTGATCAGCTTGTATCGAAAAAACAATGCCAAATTTCTCATTAAAAATTTCAAGTAAATTCGTTTTTCTGTTCTTTTCTTGTTTGTTTTTATTTTGCATTAAAATTTGTATATGAAATCTTTTTTTTAAACTTTATAGTTTTTTATTCTAATATTTATTATAAATAAAGTTTTGTAAATTATTAATAAGTGTTACTCTATGTGCGGCCCGCCAAAAAAATTTAAAATTTAAATTGACCCGTTGATTGAAAAGGTTGCTCACCCCTGCTTTAGAGAAAAGAAATTACTTATCAGTTATTTTAGTGATACTTTAGAGAAAAGCATATTGCAATTGTTCCCCTAGAAAAATGTGGCAAATAAAAGTGATAAGAATTTATGTGTAGATAGTATGCAACATTTAAAGAAAATCGTTGCAGCCAATTTCGAGAAAATCACGAAAAAGTGAAAAAAAAATTCAGTAAATTCGCACTATCGGATGGATTTTGCCATCTGTGCAATCCAAAAAGTAAATTCTGCAAATTGAATTAATTAACTGGTTTTGTTCTTACTTTGTTTGCAATGTTAAGCCTTTGCACTTCTATGTCTAGTTGCAGCGCCCGCTCTAGTGGTTATGTGGCCCTGGACAAAAAGACAAATTGCCGCCCCTTCATATATATACACTATCGATCGGAAGTTTGGGATCAGTAAAAAAATTTAGTTATTTACTAAAATTCTTTAAAGAAAAATATAGTTAATAAGAATTTTCCAGTAACGTGATTTATGCATAATACTTCCTCATTTAAATGTCACCTTTTAAAATAAATATTTTATTAACATAATATACCTCGAAGGATACCTTTATACGCCTGGAGCCCTTCTGCGGTTGCCTAGGAGTCTCATTCACGCTTCAATCAAGGAATGGATAGAAGACCAGCATCTGCGATGGTGGGAAAGAACGCCAGGGCAGAGGCAGGCTAAATTCTTTGTTAAGACATTGACCTACATTCACCAGGGATCTACTGAGTGAAGAGATATAAGGATAATAGTGGGTCTACTAACAGGGCATTGAGGCGGCTGAATAAGCACATACACCATTTACTACAAGTAGACAACGCGTTATGCCCGTTTCTGCAGGGCCGGGGAGGAAACCCCGCACATGTCCTTTGTGTGTGGGCCTGTTTGGTGAGGACAAGATTTCTTCAACTGGGGACTAGCAATCCCAAAGCCCCGAGCTTCATGACGGAGCCACTTTCAGCTTTGCTAGGCCTGATTAAGAAGACGAAGGTGAGGGATGTCATACCCAGGGGATCCACAATAGACCTCTCAATGAAGGTCGCAATGGAATGGGACGTGCCCCCCCCCTATCCAATCTAACATAATATACACTTTGCCCTTTGAGAAACAATTTACCTCTTGGATTTGTTAGTAATTCACAGAGAATAATTTCTTTCAAATTATTGATTCTATTTTATTTAATTGCGAGTATATCTTCACGGTTTAGGAGAACATCTTATAGTAAAGTTGATTTTTCCTATTTTGAATTAATACAAAATGGGCATAGTTAAAGAACTGACTGTTGCTACCAGAAGTGCCATTTGTTATCGCTTATATTATTGTATATAGATTAAATATAATATTTTTGAATTACTGACATTTTATTTCATTCATAACAAATCATTAAATTAACAAAAATATATATAATACATTTTTATATTTGTGGTCCAAACTTTTTACCAGCAGTGTATATTATATATTTTTAAGCAAGTCTATGCATGTTCAAACACATGCTGAAGCAGCATTCTGTTTGCGTGGTAATACTATTCTGTACAGAGAAGTTCAAGCATCGTCCTTTACAAATTCAAAATGAAGTATATCCCTCGGGGGATAAAATTATAGATAAAATTGATAGGCATTTATGTGTGTAGGTACAATATGAAGTTAAAGGCAATCTTTAGGGATAAAATTGCGAAAAACTAAAAGTAAATAAAACCATTTAGTGAAGTAGCACTTTTGATTAACAGTTTTTCTTCAAATTTAGTATTTATTAAGCATGTTTAATTCATTTTATTTACGACAAATGTTTTTTTTCTTCACATACCTCAGTTACTACTTTGGCACATTCATTCAATTTCATTTCACCTAATCCTATAAAAATTAAATTCTTTGCCATTAAAGTATCTTCCATATTTACCAGACGAATCAGTCTTTATGATTTTTCGTATTGTTTAAGAGCATTTTTTCTTCTTCTATGGATTATTATTTCTGGGTCTGATAATTTCTTCTCAGAATTCGTGAAATATCATTCTCAATAGAAAATTTTACCAATATTGGCTTATCGAATTCATTTTTTTGGTCCAAAATGGAAGGCCTAGCCAAAGTATGAAGGGTAAAATTTAATTCATTCTATTTCCCATAATTTTCCATTTCCAACTTGATTTCAAATTTCTTCCTAAAAACAAATAAAACCAACAATAATAAATAGTTTTATTGGTGAGAGAATGTTAGATGAATATCAGAGCAGAAAACTAGAACAGAAAAAAACTCCGTAATGCAATAAACAGATAAATACAAATAAATAAATGTTGGATTTTTTTTTTAATATTTCAATTTTATGTTGATCATAAAAATATCCTACTTTTTCTATTTCATTTTTTTTTGTTCTTTACAATAAGACAATGAAAAATCTTGAGAAGGACTTTTAGTATATATTAAAAGGTAAGAGAATACTAGAAATATCTTTATTATGACACCATGTTAGCTATGAATAATTCACTAAGGAAATCTCTAGTATCCTTGTCTATCTTAGTCTTAGTGAAAGAAGAGTGCTTCTTAGAATATATCTGATGTTAGGCGAATGCGAATGTCGAAAGACATGAAAGTGTAAGATGGCTGGAAAGATTGGCAGCATACAAAAAAATAAAAACATGAATAATGGAAAGCCATTTCATAAAAGTGAATACCATGTTTTGGCAAGATAAGAGATGTATCCTGTGTGTGCGTTCAGCATAGCTACATTGATATTATTTCGTTTTTATATTTTGTCCACTAAACAACTTTTTTTTTTTTTAAATAATGTATCTTAAACATATTTAATAAGATTTAAATAACGTTAATTACTGGTAAACATTAATTTATTTAATAGATCTTTATTTTTTTGGTTAAAATGTGGAATGTATGAATAATAAAGGTATTATTTTTTATTTATATATTAAGCAAAAGTATAAAATGACAACAAATGTATGTAAGAAGGACTCCGCATATTGGAAAGGTATTGATTTATTAAAAAAATATATATAATAAAGTCTTAAGGATGGTGGCAGACAAAATAAAGAAAATACTCCATATCCGATTTGAATATAAAAGCCTTGGCAAAACAGCCTATGAGAGGCCAATTCTTGCAAAACGTGGATTTTTATTGGTGGAGGGGCATGTGGTTAGTATGTAAGTGGATTCAAAACCGTGTTTGCCCTCAAAGGAATTAGACACCAAATTTTCGCACCCAAGATGAGTACGGTAGTCACTAAGAGGCCAACGTTTAAGGGCAAAATAACTAGATTGATTGTTTATCTAATATTGTCGTCATAGATGCGAGTAAACAGGGTTCGATTCCAACGATTGCAAAGACGGTATTGATCGCATCGTGAGAAAAAATTAATAGCGGAACCTTCCTAGCGAAGGCCAGAAGTAACGGCAGTGGGACGGAGACTTACAAAAAAAAAAGAAAAAAGTAGAACAAATAAAACATACAAAATTAGATGATAAATTTAGATCCTTACATACCTGATCATCAGTACCGAAGTCGGAAGCCGATTCAGTGTGAATAATTTATCTGTACTACAAGTTTTATGAATTTGAACACCAACTTTGAAATAATTATAGCTGCACATAATATGATATGATTAGACTTCTCCTGAAATATAACAAATTTTCATGTACTACATTTTCTAATGCGGTATTTCTCAACGTAAGATTATGTTTTTCTAAATTTTCTGTTATTTTACCAAATTATCCCAACGCGTTGGTCTAGTGGCTAGCGCACTCGTCTTTCGTGCGAGAATTCAGGGCTCGTTCCCGTGAAAGCAAAGTCGGTGTTGACCCAGCATCGTGATAAAAAGTGGGAAACTGCAGCTAGTAGCGTCGTAGGTAGCGTAAGCCGGAACTAAACGGCGTGGGAACTGCGGCGTGCTTACCATACGCCCCCCTTATTCAAATCGCCGTCTGGCAAGCCTTGGCCCTTCATGGGCTGTTGCGCCATAGGGTTTTTTATAGGTAAAAGTTAGTACATGTCCCGAAGTTTGTTCTACATCTCAAAGCAACATCCTGGTCCATACATGTAAATCTGACTACATTAACATTTATTAGTAACTGAGCCATAAAGGGATGTTGTAGCAATATGGTGAACCTGTCCTTGTACATTTGGAACTGGAAACCGTTTCTCTGATATTATATTTGCTTGGAATGTAGCAAAAGCAAACATTATAATCAAACATATGATATCATTTCTGAATGCTTTATCACTGAAGATTTGTTACAACTCTATCGGGAGTAGGGATAATTCTGACAATTTCACTTTACAATAATTGAATTTGTTCAATTAATATCAACTAAACGTAATTTCGAAATACTCGTGACTTCGATATTAAACTGGTTTTTAACAATATGCTTAGATATAATTTTAGAAAAGTTAATTAAAAACTTTATTGTAATAATAATAATAATAATAATGACAAAAAAAAAACACATACCTTCTTTCACCTGAATTACTTACATAGAGAAACGAATTGTGAAACCAGCGACTGCACGTTAAATTACTAAGCTTAAATCTCATCTTAGTTATTACAGTCGGATTTATTTTAGGAAGATGGTGATTACAGTTTCCGTTGGATGGCTTAACCTGGAATAATACCAAGCTTTATCCTAATATATGGCGCTGGAAATATTTCAACTTCAATTAGTAAGAGATATTGCTTTATTAATTATTTAGCTTTATTATTTTTTTATGGTAACAAAATAAGATACAAACGAATACAAATTCTATTTATATGACTGAAATAAAGGCAAATCTATTTTACTGTATAACCAATATGTTAATAAGAATGTAGTTGATTATAGAACTGATACTGAATTTTAATCTCTATTTAAATTATTGAATTATTTATTTAATTATTTCTTTTTATTCATTTTTACAAAATATCTAAGAAAAATACTGAAATTTCGTAAAAATGAAATAACCATCAGCTGATAAGATAAAACTGATTCTGATTAAGGTAAAATTTGAGTTTGGCTGTTGTATGTTTTTCTAATCTTTGATTATATAATATTCCAAGTTATTTTGCTGTAGAGACTGATTTATCTTCTTTTAAAAAATTGTGCTTCGACCTATAAGATTAGATCTGTCTCAGGAGATAGATTGTGATTTATTTGTGCGTGGCATTTGCGTACAAAAACAAATTTATTTTGTGAATCAGCAAAGGTATGAATCATTGAACTAATAGCATTGTAAAATAAATACAGGAAAAATGAAAAAATATATATATATATTGAAGTGAGATACCTCAGGTGGGCTCTCTGTTTAATAGAAAACAGCAAAATTTAAAGAGTGAAAATATTGAGAGGACTCTATATAGTATAATACAATTTTTGATAAAAATGGGAAATTAAAATATTAATGATGTAGGGGTAGTGAACCCCCACCACTCATCCACTCTAGCGGAGAGAAACAGCCCCTCTCGCACAGAGACGAGAGGTTCGGCCAGTGGATATATATATATATATATGAGAGAGAGACAGTCAAGGATCATTCTGTTGAATTCAGTCCTACACATCAGACATCATTCTGTTGATTCACATTCCGTACACATCATTTAGCCACGTCAGTCTGTCAGTTCAGTTCAGTTCTAAATTCTAAAGTGTAAAGTCCCTGGCAGTCAGTTATATATATACATATCAATTACATATCTTAAACCAATCTTAAGGTGTTTATCTATCATCATCAACAACCAACATCTCCTTACACCACCCTTACATTAGACTTATAGGAAAAATCAATATATAAATTACATTTAAAAATGGATAGCAAAGATTATTTATTATCACTTTCAATAATTCAAAGGAATGGCGCTTACCTTGAAACGCAGAATTCTTGTTGCCAGTGTCAGAAGACCCATGTGCCCTGAGTCAATATCGGGAAAAGGGAGAGGAAAATAGGAATAAGGAAATAATTCTTATGTGCTTCCAATTCCTTGAATCTTCACCAATACATGCTACTTGGCTGGTGGTTGTAGGTAATAATTAAACGGGCTCCCAGTAGCTGCAAGGCAGGAAACCAACTGGAAGTAACAACTATATGATTTCACAATAAAGCTATGCACGCCCAAGAGAACTGTAATGACATATCAGGGTCATAGCAATGTCAAAGTGGCTCCAGCCAGCCGCCATCTTCACAAAGGATGGCAGGAAGAAAGGATAATTTATAACTAGTGGCCCAGCCGGCCGCTGTCTTCAAGACAAGGGCCGCGGCCAAACAAAAACCCTTTTCAATACAAGGGTCAATACATTACATCAAAGACAAGCACCAATAAAGCTGGCCACTGACCTAAATGACATTGGTCACCGACCTGGCCAAGGTCGCACACTACGAGAGATGTCTTAGTGTGAGTTGTGAGTAATACTAATATAAATTTCGCTCCACTGGAGGAGGGGATTATTATATGAGTAGCTACAGTATCATCAGTATCACCAGTATTATCATTATATCACTATAGATTAGGTAAATTATTATCAAGATCGTACAATACCTCCCTCCAAAATAAAATTGTTGTACACCGTTGACGGGTAAATTTAAATTTATATTAAATACCAAACAAACTTATTCATGAAATAATTTTCAATAAGTTTTTTGATTTATAAACTTTTCTGGTATTATTTTATAAATAGAAAAATTCGTCAGTTTCTGTAATGCAGGACCGGAAATGGTCATATTTCAGTATAAAGCTAGGAGAAGCTATGTGAAGGTCCATATCATGTCAGAAAGAGAAGTAGTAGCTTTTCGCCTGCTAACTAGGATATGTAAATTTACCGACTTTTTCATTTACCGGTAATTCGGTAAATGAAAATTAAAATACCGGTTTACCGAAAAAATTACCGGTAAATTTTTTTCTGAAAAATAAAATTAAGATGATAAAAAATATTAATAATTGTTTTGATTTCCATTTCATATTTTTTATTTCAAAGATATAGAATATAAAATATATAAAAATAAAAGTGTTATTCTAAACAAACTATTTTTAAACCTTTAATAACTTTTAGAAACACAAATAAAATAATACCTTAAAATAAGAATACAACCGAAATAATATATAGTACTTAATAACCATTTTACTGATTACCATTTTAAAAAAAATAACTTCTCAAGAAACTTAAATTATTTAAAGTCTTATCAACTAATTTTGATCTATTTTTAGGTACAAAATAATCCAGATCCCTAGAATATAAAAAATACGTGAAATATTTACATATTATTATTTTTAAATATTAAAAAAGAAGATATTTACTTTGTCTTTAAGAAAAACGTTGATTGTAAAGGATTTTAAACCTTTAAAAATCTCAAGCTAGTGCAGAGCACAAATCACATATTATGCTAACTGTAACTAGCGCTTTCTGTACGATTTACAGTGGCTCTCAAAACCAAGAAAGTTTAAATTAAAATGAAATAAAAAATATCTCACATAAAATTAATAATTAGGTCAATTGTCGCTTACATTTACTTGTTTTTTTTTTTCAATGTCCCTTTAGCCCTTTTAAATATTTATAAACACATTATTTTCTATATAAAAATTTCTAGTATGGATTTTTCATTTACCGAATTATCAGTAAATTTTTGAAATTTACCGGTAAGTTTACCGAACGTTTTTTTGTCAATTTATCGGTTAACCGGTAGATCGGGAAAACCAGTATACAATCCCTGCTGCTAACGGAATCATGACTACATAAAGGCAAAAAGCCCATATAGAGATCTGCCCAAAGCGGTAGAATGGATGCCGCCATGACTATTCAATGAAAGTGTGCTTACCCTTAGTCAAGTTACAAATATTGGATCAGTTTACTCACCACAGAAAGAAATGACATATTTTAACCTAAAATTCTGACGAAATGAATTTAATTAGAATGTAGCTCTAATGAAGTATTTAAATTTTATTAATTCTACAATTTTCTTTAGAATTGAAATAAATTAATAATTCTATAAACTTAATGTAAAGTTGTGACAAAGAAATAAAGTATAACAAAGGAGAGCTAAGTTAAAGTTTAAAACAATGTTTGTACAAGTATTACCCACCTCTTTTTTGGTATGTTATGCCTCTTAGGTGTAGAACTAAATAAACAGACAGCTAGCTGGTACTGTCTGACAGTCTGGAATGCCTGCACTGTCTGTATGGGTCTGCATTATACTGTATATGTTTGTGGGCAACAGTACTCTTCATCATTTTCCATTAACTCTTTTGAATTCTAACAAAACATATTTAGTTTACCTACCAACCCTATAACAATCATCTAACACAAATATTTTTTTTATCTCGCATTTTTTTTTCGAATGTATGTTTTACTGTTTCAATAAAGAAAGCAAAGAATTGTAACAACGATATTGATTTATGGTTTTATGACATAAAGTAGTATCTTTTTTATATTCCATTCAAAGGATGAAGAAAAACTTAAAAAAAAAAAATTAATAAGACAAATTTATATAAATAAAACTGTAGTTTTTCTCCAGCAGGCGTGCCTGTTGGCGATATTAAAGTTGGCAAGTATGAGTAAAACGGAACATGTTGTTCATCCAACTCAATTTAATTGCAAATAAATTTTTGAATAACTTTTTCATTAAAATTAATTATTTGAGAAATCTAACTTCTATTTGCTGAATGGAATGCTGGAATGTTAGGAATGGAATCACCTTTGTTTCCTATTTCAATTTTTACGTGTAATATGAATTTGAGAAATTTTAATTTTTTTTTAATCTTGATTAAACTATAATATAATATTTATTTTTTTATATATTTTTATTCAATAAAAAAAAAAATAATATTTTACCGTTAAATCTTGAACGAACACAATACATTTTTTTTTCCTAATATATATTTATAATACCGCGCACAATTACAATCAACGCTGCCTGGTGAGCAGCTACAATAGTACTTACTAATTGGGTTACATTATCAAGGCAAACAAAGCTTGTCGGGAATAACCGAATATGATCATTTTTTTGTGTCACTGCGAATTAGGCAGCGTCAACATCAAGCATAGCTTGATGAAATAATTCTTTTTTAAAAACGGAGCTATTAATGGTATTTAAATAATAATTATTAAGATTATTATGTAACGGCAAGAGAGAGAACACAAGCCCGACCAAAACAGACTCTCTCTGGTACTCTCTGATTTAAGCAGGCTAGAGTGGGGAGAACCTGTATACAAGCCAGTGAGAGATGTATCGGAGTTTCCTCCGCCTCTCCACAGAATCTGCATATGCCGTCACCTACTAGGCCAAGCTTTCTCAGGTGCCCCCTGAGTCTGCAATGCCCCGTAAGGAATCCTGTAAGAATACGGATCCTATTCTTACTCAGACTGATGAAGGCTTTCGACCTTTCCTGGTTATAACCGTCCAGACAGACCTTGGCCTGCCTCAGTCCCGGGATGGTGTTCCAGAGATGAGCTCTTTTAGCCACCTCCTCCTTCTTGATTTCTTCTAGAAATACTTGGTCACTGACTCCACAAAAGGGCTCCGGTCCAATAAGAGGAGATACAGCGCCTTCCTTTGCCAGGGCATCAGCTGCCTCATTACCTTCCACGCCGACATGTCCCGGCACCCAATGCAGGGTAACTTTATTGCTCCTGCCTAGTTCATTAAGTTTGCCTAGGCAATCCCATACCATTTTAGAACTGAGTACGTAAGAGCTCAGTGCTTTAATGGCCGCCTGACTGTCGGATAGGATAACAATCTCCTGATTCCGATATCCCGATCAAGGTTCAACTGAGCGCACTTTCCAATAGCGTAGATTTCCGCCTGGAAGATGCTAGGAAACTTACCCATGGGTTCTGAGTGTTTGATTCTAGGCCCATACACCCCTGCCCCGGTTCCTTCGAGGGTCTTAGACCCATCTGTGTACCACTTAATGGCATGCTTGCTAATACTGTCCAGGGCGGATCCATCGCTCCACTCTCCTTTCGTACTTAGCTTCGTAGAAAAATTCCTAACGAAGCTATATTTCTTAGTCATGCTATCTCTAGGAAAGTCCCAGGGGAGGGAGCCTGCAGAAGGAGGTGAGATTCGCCTCCCACCCCCGTGACAGGGAGATAATGCATAGTTGATGTGCCTTGGAGGCTCGAGGTAGCGCCTCGAAGGAAAGGAACTACTAACTGAGGCTTGGTGTGCTGAATGTGATGGTGATTGAATTACGTACATTGTTATAAATTTTCCTTTCTATTCCCATGACTTAACTTTTTCACATTAATTAATAGTCAAATGGTATTTCGTGGGTTTTTGCTTGAAGACGGAAGTAGGTAACATCTTGTGTTGGAGATCTCTTTCTCATTTTCTAATGATAAAAACATTATATGAAAGCTAGTTTGACAAATAAGTGATAGCCACAGTGTGGGCCGATAATTCTCATTGTTGGTTTTTCTATTACTTTTTGAGAATTATAGGTAAGACATCATGAAAAGAAAAGTGCTAAAACTGCATACTGCCTTACTGATTGTCAGATCTAAAATAAATATTATAGTTACAGCTTTATCAATAATTTCATCAAGCAAATAAAAAATTTGAAAAATTCCGACGATAAATTTCCAAATTCTTTTCTTTGAAAGCATTCAACTTCCCATAAACTTGTAATACTTAAAATAAAATAAAAAAACTATTAATAGGATCACATAGATCGGTGATTCAGATCAAGTTTATTTTCCACATAAATATATACACAAAAACTATTATATTTCAATATTTTTAAAAATTATAAAAATGGAACCATATGGTTGCAAATAATTAGCTAAATATTTAAGTTAATGAGAAACAGAAATAATATCATATGTGAAACATCTCAACATACAGTTTATTCTAGTAAAAGTTTTAATTGAAGCCATAAAATCTCAACAGTAGAGGTAATAGATGTAAAATTTATTTGGTGTCCAACATATTAGCTTTCCGTCAGTTAGTACAATTCGCTTTGTGAAATAAATTTAATTATATAAAAGTCATTAGTAATAACGTTTTATGTGAATTAAAGTTTTGGGAACTTTGGGGATATTGGTGGTAATGTGAATAAAGTTTGTTATGATTTGTACTTTAATAGAATTATCAAAATATATACATTTAGTTAAAACAAAAACTAATAAGTTCCTAGAACAGGTGAAGTTTTGCTTTATAGATTGTAATTTACAATAGAACTGTGATATATTCTGATTGGCTCAAATAGAGCTCTTGCCACCTGACTGTATATATTGTACAGTTAAATAAGAACTATCGTTGATGTTTGTAGTAAACGATTACCTACAGAACTCCACATTTCTAGTACAGTTATGTTCTTTGCAAAACCTACCTCTATAGGTTATATTCTTCCAATCTAATTCCTACACAATAATATATGAAAACTTTTAAAGTGAAAAACTTTTTCAAAATAGACATATTTTCCAAATGATATAACCAGTATTTCGAGTGATACCCTTATTTTTTGCAAAGGAAAAATCTAAGTTAAAAATACATTTTTTCATAATTCTAAATTATTTTCCCAGCATGCTCAAATCATTAGAGAAACATTAATTTTGAATTTGAAATTCACAAAAGAAAACTTATGAAGAGAGGCAGTTTCCATTATATAATATATGGCTTACTCTTACTATAGTGTTGGAAGTACAGTGAGCCAAAATGTAATCTGATTACTAATGATTATGATTAAATTTGGAACAATTTAATTGTTGATTAATTACTAAAATTAGTCATATTCACAAAGTATGTGACTCTAAGCAGTCTAAGACAAATTATTAATAAGCAGTGGGAAATGATGAACAAAAATAAATGAGGAATCATAAATCTAAGAAACCTATGTTAATCTTTATTAGGTCAACAAATAAATTGCATATTCTTTGCCAATAATCATTAGTCATTGCTTAATCAATTGAAAAGTATTACTGGCCAACACCCGGCTTTTCAGTCCTCACCAGGGGCTCCGCCCTGACGGATTATTATTTTTTCATTTCAAGAAACTGGTAACCACTGGGTTTAATTCGAATTAATGCATTTATTCTTTAATTAGAAGACTTCATCAATGACCCAATAATTTTTTAATCCACATAGTGTCATTCAGTAATCTTTTTTGTACTTTTACTTACCAATTGACTATTGGTATGCTATTTTCATATCCATTTGCTCTCACAAATCTATACACATTCATAGTTCTTAATGAACTGTTTCAATAACTGTAAATCTCCATTTTGGCAGGGTAAGCGATATGGTCATTCTACCATTTATCGTGAGATGCTTTTAAGGATTCCCATTACAGGTTTCCCTTCTGATAGGAATTTGAAGACTTTTGTCTTTGGTCATTCCTACAGGGTGAGGTTGCCTTCTAGGGAAGATTGGTTAACCCTGGGTCCGTCTGGTGTGATTCCTGAGAATTATCTCCGATGCTACACGGACGGTTCCAGGATGGATGGTAGGTCTGGGGCTGCCGTCTATTTTGAAACGGGAGATCATTTGGTAGCGCCTCTTGGTGAGTGGGCCACCGTTTTCCAGGCTGAGGTTTATGCAATTCTTTGCTGTATTTTGGATGAGAGGGTGCGTAACACTAATTTAAAGGGTGTTTGTATCTGCTCGGATAGCCAGGCTGCGTTGAAGGCGCTTAATTCATGTGTCTTCACTTCCAGATTGGTGTTGGAATGTTCTAGAAGACTGGAGATCTTTCTTTATTAAAGGATGTGCTTCTGGTCTGGGTTCCAGGTCATATGGGAATTTTTGGGAATGAGGAGGTGGATAGGTTTGCCAAATTAGGTGCCTCTCTCCCTTTCATTGGTCCAGAGCCTGCTGTTGGTGTGTCTTCTGACACATGTTTGTCGGGCTTTCAGACGTGGATGACCTCACAGCACTCATCCTTATGGCTATTGTGGTTTAAGGAGGCATCTCTATATAATGGGACTTGTGCCTGACCCCTTTTGTAGAGTTTGTGAAACTGAGGAGGAAACACCCATGCATCTGATGACGAATTGTTTGGGTTGTGAGGAGATTAGGTTTAGGACCTTCGGCCGGAATAGGATATCGGTAGAGGATCTTAAGCTGTGCCTTTTAAGGTTTTGGTCCGATTTGTTCGGTCTGTGGTGAACTTAATGGTTGAATTCCTGGGACCTGGATTTGTAGTCTAGTACCGTGGTTGTTTATTCTTTAGGGTGCTATATGGGCCCTGGAGGGCTTTGGATAGCGTAGGGTTTTGTCCTCCCCTTTCGCGAATAATAATACCAATTGACTATTGCTATGCTATTTTCATATCCATTTGCTCTCACAAATCTATACACATTCATAGTTCTTAATGAACTGTTTCAATAACTGTAAATCTCCATTACGGGAAGGAGCTACCAGGTAGTTTTACAGTGTTTTAAACATAATATTTCTTTCATTATTATTTGCACAGTCCATGATTGTATGTGTATAATTCTCCTTTATGTTACACTTTCTTTTCCTTCTTCTATACAGGCTATGTTACTTTTTTCAATATAGTGCAAAGACAATCTTGTTGATCAGATGTGTCACCTAAGGATTAAAAGAAATCAATCTTTTTTTTTCTTTTAATTTTTTCTTAACTAATGCCCATATTGCCATTAGGCACCTAAACAGACAAATAAAATGACTCCGAAGTATCGGTTCGCTAAAATCACGGATCATCTTGCTGCCCGAAGTCTTTGGCAAGACATCAGATGGACTCCTGACATGAAGGGCACTTAAACATAAAGGGTTTTTCGAACTGTCAAATTTTTGTGTAGGCGCACTTGAAGATAACAATGGTCCATGGAGCATTCTAAACAAGGCCATTGATCTTTCGTCTGCATTGTTTCAATGGATTGTTCCATAGGTCCCAAAAGAGGCTCCCCCCATCGATTGCCTAAATTTTAAAAGAAATCATAAGAAGTAATTAATAATGTTTTGTGATTGAATGTTTAACATAATTAAACTGATGATAAAATATTCATGATTAACGAATATAAAATTTATAACAACTGAAGTAATAAAATCAGTCTCTCTGACTATCAAGCTAACACAATTAAATTCAAACAATGATTTGACATTCGACTAATCATTTAAGAGTCCTTGACTAACTTTTCAATTATAATCTTAGTCATTATGACTAAACTTTAGTCACACTGCCCAACACTGAAAGAAAGTATTGCTTTCTTTTTAATTACTCTTTAAATCTGGAATTACTATTAAATGAGTTATTTAAATTCAGTGCATAATGAATGCTTAATGCTGGGTGGTGCCCAATAAAGGACCAGTTGTAGTTTTGCCACCGCCACTTGAAGTAGCCCTAGTTTCTCCACTGCCAATGCAAGCAGATGTCAGCCACAGCCTTCTGCAATCTCGTTTATAATTTACTGCACGAAGATAAAGAATCCTAACATTTTATTCCTCCACTCAAATGGAGTAATTTAGAACAGAAGATAAAATTCTAGTGTGAAACAGTCATACGACTTTGAAATCTGTTTTGTAATAAGCCCTTAAAATTATATGCAATTAGAACGATATCATATCTTGAAATATTGATATAGTGAACAGCTTAAAGTTTCAATCTCCATGGAATTCATCAGTGTAAATTTTTCAGAAAAACAACAGAGTTAGTTGCAATAATTATCTTTGTCACTGAAATCAAAAAGCCGAGGGTTACTTAACTCCCTTCTTTACGATCCATCAGATTGTATACCAGGTTAACTTGAAACTGTTGGGTTACTGCTTGGATATTCTTATGGAAAGTAGTTGCGAACTTTGTCTAGTTTGGGAACCGGGGCATTCAGTTGCACATAAGAGATTCAAGGCAGCAGATCAACTTGTTCAGGAAGGATCTGTAGGAACTCTTATTCAGACTTGAAACCTTCTGGGCCAAAAAGAATTTTAAAATGAACTTGGTGCCAATTTTTGAATTTTGCTGATCGAATAGGCAAAACACATTTTCTAAAAACCATATTTTCATGTTTAAGGAGCCTCAGAACTCTATTTTTCTCTGAAAACTTTATTTCAAATATCTGACCTGGATTCTATAGTTTCTTTTATAGCACTAAAAGAAAATAGAATGTGGGCATGATTTTTAAATCAGTCCATCCAAAAAAAGCAAGGCTTGCAAGATTGTAGAAGCGCATTTTAACTTCCCTATTCCTAACAATTATGCAATATTTAAATGATTTGAATTATTCTTTCATTGATGTTTGAATTAGGGGCATGAGGGGGAAAAAAATACTTTTTGTGACATCTCTAGCAGGTAAGCGACGATCTAATGACCTAGAACTCTGTAAAAGGCACTAAAGCCAGGTTAAGGCCAGACTGACCTTGAAACTCCAGCCAGAATTTATCAAGTATGCTTTTAACGGCTTGTTTTTACAGGTGCATGCTCCTGTAAGACTGAAGTAAGATCCTTCTCTCTACTACAACTTCACTAGTTCTCAAGATGTATTGGTTATTTCTAGATTTGCTAGCGTCTAATACAAGACTATATAATTTATATTGGTGAAAGCAATGTGTATTTTGTTTAATTATTCACAGTTAATAACTTTAATTGTGAGCTCATATTAAATGAGTTCAATAAACAAAATTACTCGGTTAAAGTCGACTTTAAGAAGTGCAAATTCTTATTTTTGTAACTTTATCTCCCCACAGGTTGCTTTTTATCAGTGTTGCCAAATAAAAAAAAAATCTGGTGTGAAACACTCACACAACTTTCTCTTACTGCAGTTCTCAAAATTATAATTGACAAATTTTATAGTTTGTGTACCAAATTAAATGAAATTCGTCGAAAACTGAAAAACTGTTTAGTAAAAGCGCACTTCCGGTTTACTAATTTTCTTGAAACTCGAAATTTTAGCAATCTATTTATTCTAATTAATTTTGTTTGGATGATAGAATTGTATAATCAACTATGATAGCACTTTAGAGGAAGCTGTAACCTTAGAGGAAGCTGTAACCTTACCCCTCCCCTAAAAGTGCCTTAAATGATTTTCCGGAAATGTTTTAAATAAATGATGTAGATCTTTGCATGTTTAGTTTATATTATAAGTTTCAAGAAAAATCGTCGGAGCCATTTTTGAGAAAATCGCAAAAACGTAAAAAAAGCAACTAGTAAAGTGGTACTTCCGGTTGAGGAATTTTGACAAATGACCCATGGTGATTACTAAATGGAATCTTAAGTTCGAACTTTCTACGATTTTTCGTTTTTGAGCTATGCTGTTCACATAGATACATACACACACACTCACACAGACCATTTGCTAAAAACCGCTTCTTTTGACTCAGGGGTCCTCAAAACGGATATTTCCGGTGAAAACTCGATATCGAAAATTTGACACGATTACAATACTTCCTCTTATAGAGAGAGAATAAAATAATAATCTGGTGTGCAACACTAACGGAATTTTCTCTTACTGCAGTTTACAAGACTGTAATTGATCTTCAGGTCAAGAACCGCCGGCAAAACCCTTTCAAACAGGGGTCAATACACAGTTAAAAGAACCGCCGACAAAACCCTTTTAAACAGGGG